>JAJHSJ010000002.1:78971658-79066539 GCA_021015155.1 Magnolia officinalis | reverse complement strand
TTTGTACAAAAGTGGGCCACATGATGAAATGCTCATAACTTTTGATCCATAAGTCGGATTGACACACAAGACGCGTCGTTGAAACCGCAACAACGATACGAACGAGATGGCATAGGTCTTGGGTCGATCCAAGTCAGGTCTATGTGACTGAACTCAAGGTGACCGTAAACACAATTCGAAGGTCGCGGGTCGCCGGAATTCGACTGGTAGGACCGCGAGACCATGATGAACAAGATGCATACTCACACACATACATGCAAACATGGGAACTAGGGTCGGGTCTCACAATCCTCCCCACCAACAAAGAAATTTCGTCCTCGAAATTGACCAATCTAGGACAAAGAAAAAATAAAACCCAACCATCATATAACAATCATCTTACAGGAAGGCAATACAAACAATCATATATCTATCAATCATCAAACAAATGGGGATTGCTCTCAATCTCAGCCTCGCGTTCCCAAGACACCTCGGTTTCCTAATGATGACCCCATTGCACCTTCACCAAGGGAATGACCCGTGGTCCTGAGGACTTTGCTCCTTCCGATCGAGAATACAAATAGGCTGCTCAATGTAGGAAGCATCCTCACGGACCTCAAGTGACTGCCAATCAATCGCGGGAATAGTGTCCAACCTACATTTCCCACATACAGAAACATGGAATACATTGTGGATCGCGGACACTCAGGAGTAAGGCAAGCCTATAGGCCACAAGCGCCTATGCGCTTGGTAATCTCAAAATGTCCAATAAATCTTGGGGCAAGCTTGCCCTTCACACCAAGCGTACCACAACCCTTCATAGGCGAGACCTTGAGATATATCATGTCCCCGACTGCGAATTCGAGGGGGTCAACGCCGACGATCATAAACTCTTCTTCTGCCGGCTCTGAGCTGTGCGCACCTTTGCCTGATAACATCAATAGCATCTGACGTCTGCAGCACAAGCTCGGGACCTAAGAGACGATGCTCTCCAACCACCTCGGTCCAACAACTAGGAGATCTGCATGGTCTACAATAAAGTGCCTCAAAAGGAGCCATGCCGATAGTCGCCTGATAACTATTATGTACGCGCAACTCTGCGACGCGCATATGCTCATCCCAACTACCCGTAAAGTGGATCACACAATTCTAACTAAGCATATCCTCAAGGATCTGGTTGACCCTTTCGGTCTGCCTATCTGTCTGCGGATGATAAGCGGTGCTGAGGCGCAAAGCGACCCCTAACGCTTGTTAGAAACTCCTCCAAAACTGAGACGTAAATCTGGAGTCTCGGTCTGAAATGATCGAAACTGGGACGCCGTGCAGTCTCACTATCTCCTCAATGAATATCCTTGCCAACCAGTCCATAGACAAGGAAGCACGCACTGGAATGAAATGAGCCGACTTTGTTAAACGATCGACGATAACCCAAATGGTATCATGACCGCGCTGATCCTCGGCAACCCTACAATGAAGTCCATCGATATGTGCTCCCACTTCCACTCTGGAACGCTCAACGGCTGTAAGGGACCAGGGGGTCTCTGATGATTGGCCTTGACACGCTGGCATGTGTAACACTCGGCCACAAAACTTGCAATCTGACGCTTCATCCCCTGCCGGAAGTACTGCCTCTTCATATCACGATACATTTTCGTGGAGCCCGGGTGGATAGTAAGTCTCAATCGGTGTGCCTCGGTCATCAGATCACGATGCAACTCTGGCACATTCGGGACACATAATCTGCCTATGAAGCGTAATCCACCATCGGAACCAATCTGCCAGTCTGACTGCTCCACGGATGCGGCCTCTGCTCGGTACTCCTGAAGTGACTCGTCCGTCTGCTGAGCTTCGATCACCCTAGCTACCAAAGAGGGTTGAATCGATAAGCTCAAAAACTGAACAATGGAAGACTGCAGACCGAAATCAAAGTCAAACTCTGAAACATCCTCGAGCATCTGCCACTGTCGAACCATCATATGTGCCACCAAGCCTCATGGCTGACGGCTGAGCGCGTCCGTCACCACGTTTGCCTTACCCAGGTGGTACTGAAGGTCAAAATCATAATCTTTCAGCAACTTCATCCATCGCCTCTGTCGCAAGTTCAACTCGGACTATGAAAATAGATACTTCAAGCTCTTATGATCCGAGAAGAGCTCGAACCTACCCCATATAGATAATGCCTTCACACCTTCAGTGCGAAGACAACTGCTGCAAGCTCCAAATCATGAGTAGGGTAGTTCAGCTCATGGACCTTAACCTGGCGCGAGGCATACGCCACTGGCTTCCCGTGCTGCATCAGTACAGCACCTAAGCCAACTCTAGCGGCATCGGTGAAAACAACAAAACCCTTACTCCCATCTGAAAGAGTGAACAGGAGCGGACGTGATGTGGTCCTTCAACTCCGCAAATGCCTTCTCACAAGCGTCACTCTAGACAAACTCGATGCCCTTTCGCGTCAAACGGGTCAGTGGTGCTGCAATATGGGAGAAACCCTCGATAAATCGTCGATAATATCCCTCTAGACCAAGGAAGCTGCTAATCTCAGACGCATTCGTGGGCTGGCCCCACTGACGCACTGCATCAACCTTCGAGGGGTCCACAGCGACACCCTCCCTCGTCACTACGTGACCGAGGAACTTCATCTCCTCCTGCTAAAACTCGCACTTCTCTAGCTTCGCATACAGTTGGTGGGCACGGAGGGTCTCAAGCACAATCCGCAGGTGCTCAGCATGGTCCTCTCGGGTTCTCGAATATACAAGAATATCATCAATGAATACCACCACGAACTGATCGAGGAACGGCCGAAAAACCTCGTTCATCAGCTGCATGAATACGACGGGCGCGTTGGTTAGTCTGAATGACATGACCAGAAACTCAAAGTGACTATAGCGTGTTCGAAAAGCCGTCTTCGGAATGTTCTCCTCTTGGACCCGAATCTGATGGTAGCCGGAATGCAAGTCTATCTTGGAAAAATACTGCGCACCCTGCAACTGATCGAACAAATCATCAATACGGGGAAGCGGGTATCGGTTCTTGATGGTAACTCTGTTGAGCTCACGATAATCTACACAGAGTCGCAACGAACCATCCTTCTTCTTCAAAAACAATACCGGGGCTCCCCAAGGCGAACTGCTGGGACGAATAAAACCTAACTCCCGGAGCTCATCTAACTGCTCCTATAGTTCCCTCAACTCTAATGGTGTCATCTGATGGGGGGCCTTTTAGATAGGTGCGGCACCGGGCACCAAAACAATCTGGAACTCCACCTGCTGACGCAGCGGCAAACCCGGTATCTCCTGAAACATATCCGGGTACTCACAAACAACTGGCAACTACTCAATACTCTCTGCGATAGAATCCTCAACGACCGAAGCCAATAAACTAGATATCAGCTCTCCTCTGGGTCGGTGACGAACTGGAACACTGGCAAGCCTGGGATATGAAACGTGACTGTCCTCGCGGCACAGTCCAAGATGGCACGATACTCCGTAAGCCAGTCCATACCCAGAATCACATCAAATCCTGCCATCGGCATCATGAATAGATCGGCAGGGAAGAACATCTCGCCCACTAACACCGGACAAGAAGGACAGCGACGGGTTAGCACAATAGACTTCCCCATGGGAGTCGAAACGGTCAAGGCCTTAGACACGGCCTCCGATGGAATATCGGTCGATCGGAAAAACTGCTCGGCCACTGAATAGTGTCAAAAATCCTTGCAACCTCAGTGCGCCAAGCCTCAGCTGCAGAAGGGTCAGGGTCACCACTAAACCTTGGTGGATCATGCTGAAGGAACTCTCGGGCTATCATACTAGCACGCGGTAAGTCAAACTGCCCAGAAACCTCAGTGGTAGTTGGCTGACGGGTCTGCAATGCGGTGGCAACCAGCTGCATCAGCTGTTGAAAATGCTCAGCTCCTATAGGTACTGTCGGAAAAGCAGGGGCGGCACTCATGAAAATGCACAGAAGAGTAGTAGGAGATACAAGTAGAGAAACATGGTCAATGAGGATATCACTAGCCTTACCCAGGCTTATCATGAATAAGATGCAATGAGTACTGGGTGTCATGCCAAGGAAATGCATGAAGGGGCTTCTACAACCAATGCTAATGCAATGCAAGTAATGTCAGTGCTCATATCCAAACCACAAGTCATGTACATTTCCGATCATAAGGAAATCACCGGGGTCCATTACACTACAGAATGACTACCGTTCTACAGACCCCGCATAGTCAAATGAGCGTAAGAGACCTCACTACCTGCCTGCGGATAGCCAATCACCAACTAGGCCTGAAGGTAGCGGACCCATTTATGAGTTGGTCAGACTCAGCCTAGCAATGCCTCTTCACATCAGGCAGGTAAGGCCACACTCCTATCTAACTGACTACACGACAGTGGGAGTCGCGACCTAATGGTATAAGGCCCTCGTGTGCTCATATATTTGAAAAGGCCTAGCTATATGTCCTAGAGGGGGGGGGGTGAATAGGACAATGCCAAATAAAACTTATAACAGCGGAATTAAAAAGAATATGATAGCCAAATTAAATCACAATGCAGGAAAGTGAAACAACCTCAAAATTTAGATCTTGAGAGGTTGATACAAATGTTGTTCTAAGGACAACCTTTCACCAAAAACCAGTTTATGGTAGGACAACCTTATTTCTAGAAAGATCTTTGTATCAAATCTCAAACCAAAGAGGAATAAAGAAATAAATACAAACTGAATTGAAATAAATTGTAATCACAAATGTATTGTTCTAGGGACAGCCATACACCATAAAAATGGCAGGGCAACCTTGCTGGAACAACTTTTAAAAGAAATTGAATATCAAGCTGATAAAGGAATAACAGAAAATAAATTCTAAACTATTACAAAATTCTCACAATGCTTGAATTAAATGATTACAACATTCACCACCATACATACATCCCACAAAAGAATAATTAAAGATTAGAAGTATAAATCATTCAACCACAACACAAGGGATTATAGTGGTTCGCCTGTGTGTTCATCAACTGTTAAACAACAGCCACATAAAATGCTACTCCACTCCTATATCCTCACACAGGGGATATTAGCGTTCACTAACAAAATAGGTTTTCCCAGGTTCACCAAAAACCTTTACAATTATGTCTTTGTCTGTGGGCTTACACAATTAAAAAAACCCCACTTCTGAGTTTTCCTGGCTCTCCTCAGATAACCAATACAACAAGATTTTTCTGGCAAATCTTGAAAGAAACTAAAACAGAAAGGAATTTACAATTAAATGTAAAATACCTGATTATCTCCTTCATTGTAGCAGCCCGGTAGAACCAAGTTAGAGCAGATGATTGAATGTCCAAGTTCAATGTCCAGTACTCAATTACAATGGTTCTAATTCTAATAGATTTTAAATTAAACCAAGTAGGGCTTGCCTTAATTGATTTTGATTCCATAGAAAGGGAATAACAATTCCTCTTATCAAATTAGATTGGAATAGCAGAAACAAAATCAATTAAATAAAGCTAAGGAAAGAGAATATTAAATAAGCACACTTAGCTTAGATGGAGCACAGAATTATCTCTCAGAAGTTCGACGAAGATTGGCTTGAATGGATTAATTAATTCGATGATTTCTTCTGAGATTTGTGCTCTATTTATAGGTGAGCAGATCGCGTGTTTGACTGGTCTAGAGAGCTCTTCGACTAGTCGAAGCAATAACAGATATTTGAAAAATCAGGCGCGATAAGCTTTGACCGTTCTACCACTGGTCGAAGGACTCCTTCGACTGGTCGTAAGTCACCTTCGACTGGTCGAAGAACTTAAAATTCATCGCTGGACTTTGAGTCGAAAACTTTCGACTAGTCGTAGATGCAGTCGACACTGTTCCTTCGACTGGTCGAACAGATTCTTGGACTAGTTGAAGCCTAATAGAAATTAAACGATTTTTGTAACAAACTTACGACTGATCGAGGAATTTCTTAGACTGGTCGAAGTAACTCTAGGACTAGTCGAAGAAGGCCTAGGACTAGTCGAAGAACAGTCCAAACTTATGTAAAATAAACATTTGATTTATGTATCCAAAGTGACCTACTTCTAAGGTCAACCTAAGGTCAGTCAAACCTTAACCATGAAGTAAGGACATTGAAACATTAGGAACTAGTGACCTTAAAGTATGAGCCTTGAAGTCTTGATGTAGTTCAATCTTGAAATCTTGATGTAGCTCAGTCTAGAAAGTGTCTTGAGTTCTTTATGAACTACCTTGTACTCTTCTTGAAGTCTTGCAGCTTGAGTCATGTCTTGTGAGTAGTTCTTGTATTCAAGTTTGATCTTTGTACTCGTAAGCTTTGCTTGTTGTGAGCTTAGCTTGTTTATGAATGTTGATCTTTGAGAGAGCTTCACTTATGCAAGATATATAACAGTGATTTTGGCACCACAAATTTAACAATAAACAGGGATATAAAATATAGCACTTACAATCTCCCCCTTTGTTAAATTAGTAACAAAACACATAACCAAGATAAACATAAAATAAAACAACTGGTTAAAGAGATATGAACCAGTTCATATCAACTGGCTTACCTGCAAATCAATATTCAATATTCAACATTCAACATTCAACCAGTTTCATTCAAATAGTTCAAACATACTCCCCCTGAGTAACATAACCAATGCTACTCCTCTCACAATCATATCGTTAAGAATAAACCATTCTCCCCTTTTTGTCACAATATGACAAAGGAAACAACAATAAAGAGAACTAAATAAAGGGATATATGAGAGTAAACATGAGGAGTTATGAGATTATAGCAAAACAGAGATAGAGATACTCAACATAGCTTCACATAGAATAAATATCCAGCATAAAACATAGATAATATCCTACTCAAACTCAGTCAACCAAGTGCTAAGTTAAAAGTTATTACAGACCAGAAGTCTAATATAAACTAATCAGAACTAGAACCAGATGACGGAGCAGGAATAAAAGGATCAAGTTGGTGCATGCCTTTGTTCAATCGCCTAAGATATTTGTGCATGTACTTGAATTGTAAATCATGAGCAACAGACATGTTTTCCATCTTTACATTTATATTCTCAACTTTATCCTCTAATGCACTTAGACGAGCATCAACATCAGATGGTTCAAAATCTAGATCATTTGTCAAGTCAGAATCCAGTTCCTCAAAAATGTCATCCGTATTAATGTCATCACCAGCTTCTTTATGACCACCACCACCACCGCCACCTTGTTCAGGAAGTAGATCCAGCTTCATCTTATTGATATTAGTATTGTTGAAGATCAGATGATGGATTGGTGCCTCATCAACCGGCATATCGACTAACATATGTGTAGCCAATACAGTCATTAAATAGGCAAAAGGAATGTCACTATGACCAGGATGGAGTCTAAACTGAAGAATGAAATGACAGATTAAGGATGGTAAACAAATCTGAGTACCTTTGGAGATAGCATGGATAACACGAACCATAAACGAAGTCAAGTCAGTTTTATTACCCGAACGAGGATACAGATTAGACACAAAGATTTTGTGGAGAATTGTACTTGGGTAACAAATACCTTGCGGGAAGCGCATTCCCTTTTTGTGTCCATTGAACATCCATGTTGCACAAGTCTCTAGTGAGCATGCGTTTTTCAGACATTGAGGGTTTATCAGTTAAGTTATGGATAGGAATACCCTCATCATTCACAGGAATGTCCATAAGGGCTGAAATTAAATGACGATCAATGTCAAAAGGCCCTTCTCTAGTAGATATTTTAAAAGTTAAATTATCCTGTGAAAAAGCACTAATACATGTAAACATGGATTGGGCAATGGACCGGTATGCAGGCCCACCCCAATGTAATAAGTTAACCCAACCTACAGCTTCAAGCATAGGAAGATGTCAAAAGGTGCAATATGATTAACATCAACAGGATGTTCAACAATAACATTACGTAATCTGATGTCCCTAACATAAGATGGATCATCATTGGGAACAAGAAGATGACGCTTAGAGATAATGGTCGATCTGGAGGAAGAAGAAGGACCACGGGAAGTAGTTTTTCTACCTCGAGAAGCCATTTGCAACAAGGATATCAAGGAATTAAGAAGTTGCAAAGGATTGAGAAGTGGGTTTACACAAAACAGATTTTTCAAAATCCAAACCCCAAATCTCAATGAAATACAAAATTCAAAGCTTAAAGCTTGAAAAGTAAACAATCTAGACACAAATCTGCAAGAAAAACGTGATTTGGAACACTAACCTTGAAAAACATGAAAGATGGGTTCGACAAGTCGAAGCTCGGCTCCTTAGAGAGAAAAACGAAGTGAGAAAGAAAGCAAAGATCCCCAAATTTTAAGTGATTTCCGAGATCTACGACTGGTCGTGGATATCTACGACCGGTCGAAGGTCGACTGGTCGAGTATACTCACGACTGGTCGAAGAATGTCCAAAAATTCATATTTCTTGCAAATTATTCAAAAATTAGAATTCAATCTAGCAAATATATACACTATAATACAAGTAGGCATAAATAATCATTTCAAAATGCACATGCCAAGATCAAATTTCATCTTTTTGAACCTGCTTTTATCGAGAGGTTTTGTGAAAATGTCAGCTCGTTGATCTTCGGTAGGAATATATTTTAGAGATATAACTTTTTCTTCTACTAATTCCCTTATATAATGAAATCTAATGTCAATGTGCTTAGTACGAGAATGCTGAATAGGATTTTTTGAAATATTTATTGCACTGGAATTATCACAATGTAATAACATAGAATCCTATTTAATTCCATAATCACTTAGCATTCGTTGCATTCAAACTAGCTGCGTACATGCATTACCAGCTGCGATATAATCAGCTTCAGCTGTTGATAGTGATATAGAATTTTGTTTCTTACTAAACCAAGAAACTAGACAATTTCCAATGTAAAAACAACCATCACTGGTTGATTTTCTATCATCTAGATTACCAGCCCGGTCAGCATCCGAGTACCTAGCTAATTGGACACTAGTCTCATGAGGATACCAGAGACCGAGATTTACAGTACTTGCAACATATCTAATAATTCGCTTGACAGCAATCAAGTGAGGTTCTTTTGGATCAGATTGATATCTTGTGCAAATACCAACACTTAGAAAAATATCAGGTCTACTAGCAGTTAAATATAACAAACTACCAATCATACTCCGATAAAGTTTTGATTCAACATTTTTACCATTAGAGTCTTTTGAGAGTTTCAGGGTAGTACTCATAGGAGTATCAAATTCTTGCCATTCTCAAATCCAAATCTCTTGATTAGATTCAAGCATACTTAGATTGAGAAATGAATATTCCTTCAGGTTGTTGCTTTACTTGCAATCCAAGGAAATAAGTCAATTCCCCAACCATGCTCATTTCGAACTGTGATTTCATCAAGTCTGCAAACTCAGTAGTCAAGTTAGTACAAGTTGATCCATAAATGATATCATCAACATAAATCTGTACTATTAAGATATGATCATTATGTTTTTTAACAAATAGAGTTTTATCAACAGATCCCATTTGAAAATGTGACTTAAAAGAAATTTCGTTAGTTTCTCATACCATGCCCTAGGTGCTTGTTTTAATCCATAAAGTGCCTTTTTAAGCCGATACACATGATCAGTATTTTTGGGATCTTCAAAACCCATTGGTTGTTCAACATAGACTTCTTCATGTAAATCGCCATTTAGAAAAGCACTTTTCACATCCATTTGATAGATCTTTATCTTTCTAAAACATGCAATGGATATAAATAGCCTGATAGATTCAAGACGTGCTACTGGTGCAAAAGTTTCATCAAAATCAATCCTTCAATTTGAGTATAACCTTGTACCACTAGTCTAGCCTTGTTTCTAATTATATTTCCACATTCGTCAGACTTATTTTTGAAAATCCATTTTGTTCCAATGATGTGTTTATCTTTAGGTCTTGGTACGAGATACCAAACATCATTTCTTACAAATTGGTTAAGTTCTTCTTGCATTGCAACAATCCAGTTCTCATCAGCAAGAGCTTCTTTTACATTGGATGGTTCTATTTGGGATGTAAAACATACATAATTACATAAATCCTCAAGTTGTCTACGGGTGCGAACACCAGTGAGAGGGTTTCCAAGAATTTGAGTAGTTGGATGATCTTTAACAGTCCTCAATTCAGATTCAGTCTGATTTGATGAAGTATCGGGTTTATCAATGATTAGAACTTCATCATTATCTGAATTAGAGATTGGCTTATTTAAGTGATCATCAATGACAACATTGATGGATTCTTGAATCACACCAGTCCTTTTGTTCAGAACCCTATAAGCACAACTGTTTAAGGAATATCCTAGAAAAATTCCTTCATCACTCTTTGTATCGAATTTTTCCAAATTTTCACAATCACATAAAATCTAGCATTTGCTGCCAAAAACTCGAAAGTATTTGACAGTAGGCTTTTTGTTGAACCATAATTCGTAAGCCGTTTTATTATTATCTTTGCTAGTATGAACTCGGTTAATAATATAGCAAGTTGTATTTACAGCTTCAGCCCAAAGATTTTTAGAGAGCTTCATGCTATTCAACATGACATTAGCCATTTCTTGAAGCACTCTATTCTTTCTTTCCACAATTCCATTTTGTTGTGGAGTTTTGGGAGCTGAGAATTCATGTAATATTCCTTGGTCGGTACAGAACTTCTCAAAATTGCTATTTTCAAATTCAGATCCATGATCACTACGAATCTTACTGATTTGAGAAGATTTTTCAGTTTGAATCCTTTTGAGAACTTTTCTTACTTCTTCAAGGGTTTCAGATTTATCCCTTAAGAAGACTACCCAAGTGTATCTGGTAAAGTCATCAACTATTACCAGAATATACTTTTTACCACCACGACTTTCCGTTCTGGTAGGTCCTATTAGATCCATGTGGAAGAAGTTCGAGTGGTTTTGATGTGGTATTTGAATTCACCTTTTTGTGTGAGTTCCTTGTTTGTTTGCCTATCTGGCACTCACCACATATTTTATCTAATTTCTGAAGTTTGGGTAAACCTCTTATAAGTTCTCGATTGCTCAATCTATATAAATTTCGATAATGAACATGTCCAAGACGTTTGTGCCATAAATCAGTCTCGTCTGTATGAACCATGTAACATGTTTGATTAGATGAGCTGGATTCGCTAATAATATAGCAATTTTCAGACGTTCTACGTCCAGTTAATATTACAGAACCCTTATTGTTTAGTATCTCACAGCTTTGATTAGAAACCGAACACTATGGTTATTATCACATATTTGAGATATACTAAGCAAGTTATGTTTTAAGCCTTCAACATATAAGACATTTTTAAACACAGGAAGATTAAAAAGTTGAACCGTACCTTGGCCTATAATCTTGCAGTTGCTACCATCACCAAATGTGACTGAACCATCAGTCATATCTTTCAGATCCGTGAATAAAGCTTTGTCACCTGTCATATGCCTGGAGCATCCACTGTCTAGGTACCACTTTGAATGACTTGTTGCTTTGAAAGCAGTGTGAGCAACCAAGCAGGCAACTTTAGGAACCCATTTCAAAACAGTTTTGGGTTTAGGAACATAGTTGGTCTTCTTTTTTTATAGTTGTAAGAATGACCTATAGAGTTAGATTTTAAGAGCTCCTTGAGTAAATCAACTATCTTTTCAGCTAGTGGATTTCGTTTCTGATTAAAGTTGACATGGCTGCTTCTAGGTTTTTGAAAAGTTTTTGAATTTCTAGAAAAATCTTGATAAGTACTTTTCCCTTTTGAGTTTGAGGACTCTCCTTTAACAAACATAGGAGGAGTATACTTTTGTTTAGGAGGTAGATTTTTATCATAGCCCAACCCGGATAGATCGCCACATTTTCTTGATCCGGATAAAAGTTTTTCTAACTTTGGATCTCCTTGGGCATATTTCCATGTGTCCTTTAGACTCAGAAGAGAAGATACTTCAGTTTTGAGTTTCTCAATTTCAGATTTCAAATCAATAATTAGGGAGTTCTTGAATTCCAAATCGCATTTTGATTTTTCAAAACAATCTGAAATTTGTGATTTTTCTAAGACAAGTGATTCAAAACATTCTTTGAGTTTAGAAAACTTTTCTTTTTGAAGTTTAAGTTTGACAGCAATTTTACAACTTTCCTTATATAGGGCATTATAAGCGTCTTGAAGATCATCTTCATTTTCACATTCACTACTCAGATTTTCTTCACTTGTTGAGTCATTATCTGAAAATGTGAATTTGGCTAGAGTCATAAGAGCTTTAACCTCATTGCCCAACTCAGTTTCAGAATCTTCTGATTCAGAAGAAGCTTCAGAATCAGATGATTCATCCCATGTAGCCAACATACCCTTCTTCTTGGGTTTGTCCTTTTTAGGACATCTATTTGCTAAGTGCCCATATTCTTGACAGTTGTAACATTGACTATCTTTCAAAGATTTTCGAGATTTGGGTCTAAACTTCTTTTTATCATTCGATTTTTGAAAATCAACCCTTTTCTTGCTTTTGAAAATCTTGTAAAATTTCTTAGCTAAAAGAGCCATATCATCTTCTGAATCAGAATTTTCTTCTGAATTATATTTAGAAGATTTTAGTGCGATAGATTTACCTTTAGGAGCTTTAAAGTTTAACTCGTAGGTTTGTAGAGAACCAACTAGTTCTTCTACCCTCATATTATCCGTATCACGAAGTTCCTGGATTGCGGTTACTTTAGAATTGAACCGTTCAGGAAGTGAGCGTAATATCTTTGCACACACTTTACTTTCTGGGATTTTATCGCCAAGACCCCACATTGAGTTTACAATGTCATTCAATCTAGTGTAAAAGTCCATAAACATTTCATTTTCCTCCATATGAATTTCTTCAAATCTGGTTGTGAGGAGTTGGACTTTAGATTTTTTGACAATTGTAGTACCCTCGTGTGTCATTTCTAATATATCCCAAGCTTGCTTTGCAGTATCACAGGAAATGATTCTTTTGAACTCATCCGGTGATAGTGCGCAAGTGATTGCATTTAGTGCTTTAGCATTTGCACTACTCTCACTTTTCTGAAGAGTGGTCCATTGGTAATATGGTGTGACTTTCATAGATTTTGAACCATCAACCCCAGTAACTTCCATGATAGGAGGTTTCCATTCAGTCACTGTGGCTTGCCACACATTTTCATCCATTGATTTGAGGAAATCCTCATTCTGGCTTTCCAATAGGCATAGTTGGAGCCATCAAAGGGTGGAGGCCTTGTGACTGAAAGGCTATCAAAATTTGACATCTTAAATAGCTTAAATCGTTAGCTCAGGAATTAAATCCAAGAATTAAAAAAGAGCTATTAGGCTTTGATACCACTTGAAAAGGCCTAGCTATATGTCCTAGAGGGGGGTGAATAGGACAATGCCAAATAAAACTTATAACAGCGGAATTAAAAAGAATATGATAGCCAAATTAAATCACAATGCAGGAAAGTGAAACAACCTCAAAATTTAGATCTTGAGAGGTTGATACAAATGTTGTTCTAAGGACAACCTTTCACCAAAAACCAGAGTTTATGGTAGGACAACCTTATTTCTAGAAAGATCTTTGTATCAAATCTCAAACCAAAGAGGAATAAAGAAATAAATACAAACTGAATTGAAATAAATTGTAATCACAAATGTATTGTTCTAGGGACAGCCATACACCATAAAAATGGCAGGGCAACCTTGCTGGAACAACTTTAAAAGAAATTGAATATCAAGCTGATAAAGGAATAGCAGAAAATAAATTCTAAACTATTACAAAATTCTCACAATGCTTGAATTAAATGATTACAACATTCACCACCATACATACATCCCACAAAAGAATAATTAAAGATTAGAAGTATAAATCATTCAACCACAACACAAGGGATTATAGTGGTTCGCCTGTGTGTTCACCAACTGTTAAACAACAGCCACACAAAATGCTACTCCACTCCTAATATCCTCACACAGGGGATATTAGCGTTCACTAACAAAATAGGTTTTCCCAGGTTCACCAAAAACCTTTACAATTGTGTCTTTGTCTGTGGGCTTACACAATTAAAAAAACCCCACTTCTGAGTTTTCCTGGCTCTCCTCAGATAACCAATACAACAAGATTTTTCTGGCAAATCTTGAAAGAAACCAAAACAGAAAGGAATTTACAATTAAATGTAAAATACCTGATTATCTCCTTCGTTGTAGCAGCCCGGTAGAACCAAGTCAGAGTAGATGATTGAATGTCCAAGTTCAATGTCCAGTACTCAATTACAATGGTTCTAATTCTAATAGATTTTAAATTAAACCAAGTAGGGCTTGCCTTAATTGATTTTGATTCCAAAGAAAGGGAATAACAATTCCTCTTATCAAATTAGATTGGAATAGCAGAAACAAAATCAATTAAATAAAGCTAAGGAAAGAGAATATTAAATAAGCACACTTAGCTTAGATGGAGCACAGAATTATCTCTCAGAAGTTCGACGAAGATTGGCTTGAATGGATTAATTAATTCGATGATTTCTTCTGAGATTCGTGCTCTATTTATAGGTGAGCAGATCGCGTCTTCGACTGGTCTAGAGAGCTCTTCGACTAGTCGAAGCAATAACAGATATTTGAAAAATCAGGCGCGATAAGCTTTGACCGTTCTACGACTGGTCGAAGGACTCCTTCGACTGGTCGTAGGTCACCTTCGACTGGTCGAAGAACTTAAAATTCATCGCTGGACTTTGAGTCGAAGACTTTCGACTGGTCGAAGATGCAGTCGACACTGTTCCTTCGACTGGTCGAACAGATTCCTGGACTAGTCGAAGCCTAACAGAAATTATCCGATTTTTGTAACAAACTTACGACTGATCGAGGAATTTCTTAGACTGGTCGAAGCAACTCTAGGACTAGTCGAAGAAGGCCTAGGACTAGTCGAAGAACAGACCAAACTTATGTAAAATAAACATTCGATTTATGTATCCAAAGTGACCTACTTCTAAGGTCAACCTAAGGTCAGTCAAACCTTAACCATGAAGTAAGGACATTGAAACATTAGGAACTAGTGACCTTGAAGTATGAGCCTTGAAGTCTTGATGTAGTTCAATCTTGAAATCTTGATGTAGCTCAATCTTGAAAGTGTCTTGAGTTCTTTATGAACTGCCTTGTACTCTTCTTGAAGTCTTGCAGCTTGAGTCATGTCTTGTGAGTAGTTCTTGCATTCAAGTTTGATCTTTGTACTCGTAAGCTTTGCTTGTTGTGAGCTTAGCTTGTTCATGAATGTTGATCTTTGAGAGAGCTTCACTTATGCAAGATATATAACAGTGATTTTGGCACCACAAATTTGACAACAAACAGGGATATAAAATATAGCACTTATAATATTCCACCCGGTCAGGGCGTTGGAGCAGATCCTTGGTACCATGGAAGTTTTGGAAATTTCACCCATGGGCATCCTATGCACCCGGTATGCTCAACTATATTTCTGGTGTCCACACATACAGCCATCCACGAATACCCTGTGCAGGCAAGGCCCTGATGAAGTAAGGGCGGATATCCATAAGCTATGCAATGCCAGATGCATGAATCACACAATCACCCATGCATCAATCCCAAGCATCCATCTCTCGGGGAGATACCAACATGTCCTACACAATGACACAACATGGCCAATAATACCTCAACCAAGCATGCATATGATGCGTATGGGAGTGGGCCATGAAGATGAATAGGGGTGCCAATGAGGTGAAGATGAACTCTTTACCTAACCATGAAGGGTCTAGATACTTAACCAATTCCTCATAAGGAATACAACCACTAGTGGGGGCCCATATACTTGGGGTAGCCCATGAGACTAAGAAGAACAATGATATGTGTCTAAATATATGAAACGAGTCTAGCAAGGGTCTATGGTGGGCCTTTAAATACCCATAAAGCCCATGGGCCTACCTTAGGGCCACCAATGTGGACATCCAACCACAATTGGTCCCCAAGAGGTAGCCCATCTCTAATTGATTATGGATCAAGGCCCAAGGCCCACACAACATTAGAAATAAGAAATGGGCAGCCATTACATACCATGTACATTCATGTTGGGCTTCAGAAAGGCGGCCCAAGGCCTATCCAAAACATGGGTCCAAGGGGAACACACATAGCCCAACCCATATATACCACTATGGGCCCATAGGAGAAAAGTTAGGGCCCAACATAAAGGCTACTAATCCCATATATTGTGGTGGCCTAGTGGGCAGCCCATTGCTCAAATCACATGGGCAAATGTCATGTTCTTAGTCAAGTAAGTTGGGCGTACAACCCAGCTCAAGTATAAAGTTGATTTGGTGGGCAATCAAGGGCCCATATACTTGTGTAATCTGGCCCACTAATCCAACACAATAGTATGGTAAAAATGGCCCAAGAGTTCAATGGGCCTATCTAGAAAGTTCCAGCCCAATTGGGCTCAAAGAGTTCAACAACTAGCCACATTCATGGACCCAATTAAATTCAACTGTGGTGGGCCTCAAAAATGCATTTATTAAGCCCAACATTTAAGGAATTAAATGTATAAATTATTACCTTTAAGATTCTTCACAATGTGTTGGGCCCCACTCCTCAAAATTTCAGCCCAAAGGCCAAACATAATTATAACATGTTGCTGTCTTAAATTTGGGCACTCCATTGGAGTGGGCCCAGGGCCTCTAAAACTCTGAAAATTGAGGGCTAAGGTCCCTCATCATGCATACAATGAGAGAAAACCCAAAAAGGTGGCCCACCATCAGAGGAAACATTTTTGAATTATAATTTTTATCAAGGCATATTGCTGGACTGCACAGCAAAACATTCTGGCAAGCTAACCATCTTGGCCCATTCTTTTGGATCCACAAATGGGGTCAGTTGGGGTTACAATTTTTCAGAGTGATACTTCAATAGGTGGGACACACCCCCACAAAATTTCATAATTTTTAGAGATTTAAAAATATTTTAATTTATTTAAAGAAATCAATTTATCCTGAAAATCGGACTGATTTGGACACCATATTGTAATGGGCCGGTCCAGCCACCACCATGGTGTGTACAGTGTCCATTGGCCCCAAAATTTTATAGGTTGGTCCTACCATGCGTGGAATACTTCCTTGTAAATTTTCATAATTTTTAGACACCCAAAAGTATTTTAATAAATTTCGGAGTTCCAACCTGTCCAGGGTGGAATGTTGCTGGAACAGTGCAGAAAATCCAGACTGTCCACCTCATTTGGACCACACCTTGGGACCCCAATGAAGGTCAGATGGGGCTGAAATTTGGTATGGTTGTAGGTGAGTCATAAGGCGATAAGTATCACATATTATTTTGTTTCATTATTCCCACTAAAGACCCATAAATCAGGCCCCAAAGTGGCCCAAAAATCTGTCCAGGCAGATTTGGACAGCAACATGCAATAGAAATGATTAAAATATAAACATGGTTTTCCATGGGATTTAACCCCAGGAATTTGTATGGTGGACCACCCCAGTGGGCCCAACAAATGTCCAAACCTTCCTCATCATCAAATACCCCTTGCATGTGTCCCATTTAGGTGGATTTTGGGACCACATGTCTAAGGATGGACCGCTATGGTCGTCCAAGCTCCATGGTTGGTCTGGATTTTTGTTGGCCTACAAGGTGGGCCACACATGCAAGATCAGAATTCTATCATAAAGAAAAAATAATAATAATAAAGAATCGGCCACAAGAGGGGGGCTCCGCCACATTGAGGCCCTCCCCTTCATCAATCACACCATACATTCCTTCTATTAATATGTTACAACATAGATCCACCACATGCATGTTCTAGATTCAAGATCATGGTTGGGATGCCATCCCAACCATGATTCTAGGGTCTAGATGACCCTTCATACTATGAAATCCAAGTAATACTCCATGATGGGGGCCTATAGAGGGAAACCCCATGCATGGACATGCATGCATCAAAAAGGCCATTTGGCCACAACTAAGGGATGATGTAGGATGTCCATAATGGATTGGTGGGCCCTACACTTCCCACACACAAAAAAAAAGAGATCTAAGAACATGAAAATAGAAATCCTAGGTCCTACGAGTGCACCCACCTTAGATTGCTTCAAACTTGGACCTCCTAGCTCCTAGTGCACCAAGGGATCCATATTAATGGGTGAGATTGGATTTAGATGGTTGGATTTGGAAGATTAAAGGGGAAATGGGGCTGGAGAAGAGAGGGAGATGGGAGAGAAGTTTCTGGAGAAGAAGAGAAGAGAGAGAGAAATGAGAGGGAAAGAGAGGGAAAATCTTTTTAAGGGAAGTAATAATAACCTATGGTGACAATAATAATGTTGCTAGGGTAGGTTAGGTATGGGTAGTGTTTAGGGTGAGTAATGTTTATTCCATGCAATAGTGTAGTGTGTGTGTGTGGTGTGCATGGAAAATTGTGACATGGAGGTGGTCCACATATTTTTGTACAAAAAGTGGGCCACGTGATGAAATGCTCATAACTTTTGATCCATAGGTCGGATTGACACACAAGACGCGTCGTTGGAACCGCAACAACGATACGAACGAGATGGCATAGGTCTTGGGTCGATCCGAGTCAGGTCTATGTGACTGAACTCAAGGTGACCGTAAACACAATTCGAATGTCGCGGGTTGCCAGAATTCGACCGGTAGGACCACGAGACCATGATGAACAAGATGCATACTCACACACATATATGCAAACATGAAAACTAGGGTCGGGTCTCACAGCTGTTAAGGTTCTTGCAGATCAAGACTTTCATGAGGATCAACTGAAGGACTTTCTAAGGGCGGTATGCATTTGAAACATTGCTAATAATGTTCTTTGAAACTGTACCCATTTATGTATCTGGATGTGCGTCGGAGCTATCTGGATGTTGAGCAGGGGTCCCTGGAAGGTGGGAACCGCTGTTATGATCATGATGAAGCTGTCCATTTCCTATGGACAACATTGGAGGGGCCTGACCATTTGGACAGGCTGTGTTTATGTATGTATTTGCAGGTACCACACCCTTAATCAAAACTTTTAACCCCAAACCTATAACCTAAACCCATTCTCAATTCCCTAAAGCTATAACCTATAACCTAACACTAACTCTAAACCTTAACCTTAACATTAACCTATAACTTTTACTTACAACCTTAACCTAAACTTACAACCTATACTTGTAACATAAACCTAAACCTAGACCTATTCTTATAACATAGACCTAAACCTAAACCTTAACCTATAACCTAAACCTAGACTTATAACCTTAACCAAAACCTATTCTCAAATCCCAAAACCTATATGTATAACCTAAGCCTAGACCTTAACCTATAACCCATACTTATAACCTTAACCTAAACCTATTCTCAAATCCCAAAACCTTAACCTATAACTTAAACTTATAACCTATACTAAACCTATACTTATAACCTTAACCTAGACCTTAACCTATAACCTATAACCTATACTTACAACCTATACCTAAACTTATAACCTTAACCTAAACCTATTCTCAAATCCCTAATTTAAACCTAAACCTAAACATGAAAACTCAAACCTAAACCTTAACCTACAACCTATACTTATAACCTTAACCTAGACCTTAACCTTAACCTATAACCTCTACTTACAACTTATACCTAAACTTATAACCTTAACCTAAACCAATTCTCAAATTCCTAACCTAAACCTAAACCTAAACCTAAACTTGAAAACCCAAACCTAAACCTTAATGTAACGCCCTGAAATTCGAGGGTCGAGTATGAACTCAACTCCCGAGTTCCAACGCATCACTTATGCAACATACACAATGATGGTAAAATGTTGCCTGAGTTAGAGCAATAAACATGAATGAGATTATACCAAAACAGTAATTCATACTCCAGTTCAATTGTATAAAGGCAAGCGGAAGACTAAAATTGTATATTCAAAGTATGTAAAGTAACAAAATTTTTGTGAACACCTGAGTATGAACACTAACTGAGTACCAATATACATGTATTGTTTCTATGTCAAAAATCAAAATACACTCCGTAGATAAGCCCTGGAATCCCCGCGATGCAGCCGGCCTAAGCAAAGCCGTCAGAGTACTGCATAAATGAGAATTCATCCTAATCCTCATCGAAGTCGGGCTCCGGCTCCTGAACCGATGCGCCATCTATACCTGCGATAGAGTCTGGTGGGTGTTGCAAACACCGTCCCGTAACGTGGGAGTGAGTAGCTAACTTAGTGGAACTATAAAGCATAGGTTAACATGTTATCAATTCAATCAAGCAGTAATGATAAAGCAGTACAAATCAAACAATTCTAACTACTCTTGTTAAGTGCGAGAATGAAATGACATGATGCTGTATGCCCTTGCCAAACCACCCTCATGCGATATCATCTTACATTCGCGAATGCTTAACTCCCTCAGTGTGCCACATCTACTAAGCACATGCGGTGCGATGATGATCATGATTACCGAGTTATTATTAGTCCATTTCAAACAGCAGTATTGGGAAACTAAGATACCTCCCTTGTATCATTCCCAAACATGATCCATTCTAGGGTCGTCAATCTTAGCTAATCTCATACGATATTATGTTTTGAGAAGCGTAGTGAAGGCATCACAAAGGGCTCGTCACCCGTCAGCGCGGATACAGATCTCACCGTATGCAGCTCAATTGCTGGCCGTCAGCTCCAGTACATGTCTCACCGTACTCGGATCAACTCATACTCTAGTTGCTGTGAAAGACTCGTCGCCAATCACAGACACTTGGAGTATACTCGAAGATACTACGGAGGACGCGTCGCCCGTCAGCACGAGCACAGGTCTCACCGTACTCGGCTCTCGCCGTAAGTATCGACAGCTCGAATACAGTATCCCATACCACCGTATTCGGCTCACGAGTTTGGTTGCGCAATGGTCACTACGGGGAGGCACATGGCCCCAGCGTAGGCCGACAGCTCGACCACGGTGTCCCATACCACCATGCCCGGCTCATGCGTCTTAGCGGATCGAGGTACCATGGTTAACGGGATCGCCACTGGTAAGTTTGGTACCCTAGGTTCAAGCAGTAGCGACTAAATATGGTGAACACACATTCAACATATCGGGTTACTTGGCGAACCTGACTAGCTCGAGCGCACAACAAGTTGGGCGATATGGAGCGCAAAAGCACTCCGTGTGGCCAACCACTATCGCCAACCGGAGTACGACTCGGGTTCATCAGGCACACCCCTTGTGGCGACATGGATCTCAGCCACAACCTCAAGTCTGATACCGAATGTCTGGACTATGGGCATAGTCCCAAACTCAATCAATCTTCATCCGTAGCATGTGGAGTAAAGCATGATAAACAAAGTAATGCAAGCATGTTAATAGGCATGTCATAAGGCATGTTATAAAGCGTGAATTAAAGCATGTTGTAAAGCACGAAGTAAAGCATGTTGTAAGCATGTTGTAGAGTACTATACAAATAGGGATACAATTACATACACATCACAAGTGAGTGGTTATAGCGAACCACCACATGGAGGGGATCCTACATGTCTCTATGGTAGTCGGGAATTCCATATCAGCGCCTATCTAAGGCACTAACACTCAAGCATTTACACACACAAGCATTTACACAAACACTTAGAGTATGCTATTCCAACATACATGAGGTATGTTAGTAAAATACGTATTAGGGCTATCCTTTCGCCAAGTGAGTATTTTATCCATGTATACCATAATCATACAGCAAATAACTATGACAATTACATTTCCAAAATAAATACGTATACAGTATTTCTACGTATACCTAGAGTATGTGAAATTCCATATTCTACAACGTTAATCGAAACAGGAAACGGAAAGCACTTTGTACATGTGCAATTGCATGCGGATCATGAATCTATCATTATCTGACATTGAAAGCGTTGAAAACCGTAACCTATACACTCAAAGTCCTCACCTTTGCCCTTGGAATCACAACGAATCAGCAAGGGTTGTAGAGCTTCCGTATATGGGCGTTTTCTAGGCTAAAGAGCGGAATCGGTTAGTCTTTCCACAACCGAAAGCCTACCTACTTCAAATCAGACCTAGGGTTAGGGTTTCTCACCTTAAAATGGAATGGATACCGCCGGGAAAGCACCTGGAAAGCGGCGGTGTAGGCCGTGCGATGTCTGAAAGCGGTAGGAGGAAGTTCTCCCACAAATCCCAAGCTCTTTCCTCTCTTTTCTCTCTCTCTCTCTCTAGGGTTTTATCCCAAATTCGTATGGCTGTGAGAGGGGCTGTTCTAAGCTCCTTTTATAGCCAAAACCTCCCCAAAATAGACTCAGGTTTAAGGGTTACTGCTAATATAGGCATTTCGTCACTTTTCCAGCTCAAAAGAGAGGTTCTGGTGGTCCTCCTTGAGCCAAACGTCAAACTTAAGCTCTCCACACATGGATCTACGTGGGATTACGTTTTCGACTCGATCGGATTTCCAGATCGCACGTGGCAGACCACTTTCAGTTCAACGGTCAGTGGGCCACGATCCGAAATTCCAAGTACATGTAAATGTTCCTGAAATTTTTCTTAATCCGAGGGTGTAATTTAGTCTGATTTTGACGGTCAGGTTGCCTAATACTGATGCGCAAGCGAATGATGCCAGATCACTATTCCAGATAATTATTTTGGAAAGGGAATAGTGTTTTTCACACTCCCTCGTTCCGGATCCAAACGAATGGCTGTGGGACATCGGCTGGTCCTGATTTTTGAGGTGATTGTCAAGCCCAGTGAGGCGGTCCTATTTCCTTAACTTCGTGTTAATCAGACTTCTGATGTGCGATCTAGACCTAATACGAAGTTTCGTTTCATTCCCGAGAGCAGCCGGGAAATGAGTTTGGTTCTAAACTTTAGGGTAACCTAGAGTCACTGATTTTGCAAGTTTTGGTTCTTGCAGATCGTATTTAAAGCGATCCCAACGGATTTCATGGCTAATCGAGTTTTGCACTTAGTTGACTTTGTTAAATTTCTAAAGGATTTAATCCTAATTAATTTCTGATCGAGGTGGTACTCGAGCCAACGTACGAAAATTTACGGGTCGTTACAATCTACCCCCCTTAAACGAAAAATTTTCTCCTCGAAATTTATACCTTTTCGTATTCCTCGAGAATCTGAGGGTAGTTCTTCCTGACTTCGGCCTCAGTCTCCCAAGTAGCTTCCTCCTCAAAATGATGTGTCCATAGCACCTTCACAAGTGGAATGACCTTGCTACGTAGTACCTGCTCCTTCCTGTAAAGGATACGTGTCGGGCGCAACTCGTACGTAGCATCCTCGCTAAGCTGTACCTGCTCCCATCTGATGATATGAGAAGGATCGGGAACGTACTTCTTCAGCATAGACACATGAAATACGTTGTGTACCGACGCAAGTGGTGTGGGCAAAGCGAGATGATACGCCACATCTCCCACTCGATCCAGTATCTGAAAGGGACCGATAAACCTCGGTGTGAGCTTCCCCTTTTTTCCAAACAGAAGGACTCCCTTCATAAGGGAAACTCGAAGGAACACATGATCCCCGACCTCGAACTCCAGCGGTCGCCGCCTCGTATCAGCATAACTCTTCTGCCTGCTCTGCGCTGTGAGTAATCGACGCTTGATAATGTCGACCTTCTCTGTAGTCGTCTGTACCAACTCTAGGCCAATCAAACTACGCTCGCCAACCTCTGCCCAACAGTGCGGTGCCCTACAAAGACGACCATATAGAGCCTCATATGGCGCCATGCCAATAGTCGCCTGGAAGCTGTTGTTGTAGGCGAACTCTGCGTACGGAAGACAGTCATCCCAGCTGTCCTTGAAGTCTAACACACATGCTCGCAACATATCCTCCAGGATCTGATTCACCCGCTCTGTCTGCCCATGAACACGGCTGGTGCGTTCGTCAGACCGAACGACATCACCAAGAACTCATAGTGCCCAAAGCACATCCTGAAGGCTGTCTTCTGTACGTCCTCCTCTCTCACGCGCAACTGGTGGTACCCTGACTGAAGATCAATCTTCTAGAAATACTTCACCCCCCTTAACTGATTGAACAGATCATCTATCCTGGGCAAAGGATACTTGTTCTTCACCGTGACTTGGTTCAACCTACGGTAATCAATACATAACCGTAGCGACCCATCCTTCTTCTTCACAAATACCACAGGTGCTCCCCAAGGAGACACACTAGGTCGTATAAAACCTTTCTCTACAAGTTCGTCAATCTGTTTCCGCAGCTCCTCCATCTCACATGGAGGCATACGATAAGTCGGCAACGAGATAGGCGTCGCACCAGGCGTAAGATCAATCGTAAAATCAATCTCGCGCCGAGGAGGTAAACCAGGAATAGTCTTAAAGACACCAACAAATTCCCGAATCACCTGCGTACCCTCCAATGTCGGACCATCAATCGGCACAAGTAAAGTAGCATAACAATCAATGCGGCAGGGCCAACTGACCTGCACTGGGAACATGAAAGCTGTGCCATCAGGTCCATAGGCAGTCACGATCCGAGCATCGCAATCTATCTCCGCCCTCATCTTGGCGAGCCAATCCATGCCAAGTATAACGTTGTAGTGCCATAGTGGAGCAACAATAAGGTCGACGAGCACTGTGCTGCTACCCAAAACTATCGAGCAACCCTCGCATAACCGTGTAACATCCGAGAAGGTCCCAGTGGCCGTGGTGAGTCTCGTCTCCTTAGTGAGAATAGTATGCAAAGATAGGCGTTTAACCGCCCCACAAGAAATAATAGAAGTAGTGGACCTAGTGTCCACCAACAAGGAAACGGAAGTACCATGAATGTAGGTCGTACCCTCAAAAGCCGTCGGTGCCGAAATCGATGTCTCCGGTGCCTCGGCAACAAGCGTATGTACCCGAGCCTGCTGCTGACGGTTCGGCTGAGGAGCCAAGGGTCACTGTGGCTGCCTGAAGCGCGACACAGGAGGTCGGAAAGAAGGATGTGCAGGAACAGTCTGTAGCGGTGGAGCTGATATGGCCTGTGGATAAGGGCGATCCAATCTCTGCGGTGGTGCAAATCCGCTAGCCCTCATGCGCGAGAAGCAGCTCTCAGTAGGGTGTCCTGGTTTCCCATAAAACGTGCAGGTCACCAACGGGCGTCTCACAGGAACAACTGGCGCTGTGGCCCTGAGGGGCAAATGAGCACGAGGCCTCTTGCCTAAAATAGGCCTGCTCTATAAATCCTGCCGTGGCCTTGCAACCATAGCACCACTCGATCTGGCCAAACGGTCCACATCCTGCTCGGCCGTCATAGACATGTGGACCAACGCCGCGTATGTAGGGATACTGAGGCAGCATAGCTTCGACCGTATGTCAGGTCACAAGCCCCCAGTGAAGCGACGCATCCTCATCTGCTCATTGACGAGGATAGTTGGGACAAAGCGGCCCAACTCAGTGAAACGGTGCTCATACTCCGTCACCGTCATGCCTCCCTGCCTGAGGCGCAGAAACTCATCCTCCCGCTCGTGCCGATAAGTCTGCGGGTAGTACTTCTCGTGGAACCGAGACTCGAAAGCCTCCCAGGTCCACACGAAATCTACTGTGACCATCCGCAGCACACTGTCCCACCATAAACTGGCCTCCCTCTCAAACATGAAGGAAGCCAACTCGACCTACTCTGCCTCTGAACAGTGCAGCATCCGTAGCATATTAGAGATGCGGTCTAGCCAGAACTCCGCCTCCTCTGGTCTGTGAGAACCCATAAATGAGGGAGGCCTCAAGTGCTGAAATCGCTCGAGTAAACCACGCGTACCGACATCTCTAGTAGGAGGTGCGATGGATGTGGGCAGAGGCACATCCTCAAACCGAGCAGGAGGCTCAGAATGCTCATCAGGATGTACAGATGTCGTAGGTGGAGTCGCACTACCACCATGGGACAAGGCCTCAGCGATAGTGGCCATAAGCTGCTGGTGCTGCTGCTGTTGTATCTGCTGCTGCTGCTGCTGCATCTGCTTCTGATGCATCATCATCATCAGCTGCTCAAACTCATCGGTCGGCAGAGCAGCCTGAAAGTCATGCTGCGCAGAAGATGACGGTCGGTACTGCTCATGGACCGGGGGCGTGTAAGGTGGCTGTCCACCGGTACGACCAGCAGGAGGCTGATCAGAACCCAACCCACGGTCCGCAGGACCGCTACTACCAGAAGGAGTCTGGTCCATAGAGCCGGTCAGAAGGAGATGTGCCGTGCTCCGTATGTACTGCCGCGGCATGCCCTATACAGCATAAGGTAGAACATTTGTGAGATAAAACACAACACACTTCGTAAAGCACTTTAAGCATTCCACACATCATCAAAACAAAAAAGGCTACATGCTTTCATTTACCCAAAATTGTCATAATACATGGAATACAGAGTTACATGAATCACGACAAAAATCACATGATAGCCAATACATCCACTACATCAAACACCTAAAACATGCTACTATCTACTACATCATCTATTTGAAAACAAAAACCGCTTATCGTGGTAACCAAAGCAAACAACAACACACAACAACGTAGATGACTAAGCATCCGAAGCAGGCGGTGGAGGAGGAGCATTCTTGTCCTGCGCATAGCACAGAATGGCCTTCAACGTACGGGACATCTTCTTAAAACTCTTCTTCATGTAGGCTTCATTCTCTTCAAGCTTAGCTCGAACTTGACCAATCTCTTGCTGTAGGGCGGCTTGACCCTCCTCGAGACGGGCCAAACGTGCATCAAAAGCATCCCAATCCACACCCTGCTCCTGAGCCGCAAGAGGTGAACTCTCCTCAGTGTCCTGAGCCTCAGGTTCTTCTTCCTGTATGCCATCACCGCGCTCCTCATCACTCTCTGCCTGGAGGTCATCACTCTCCTCGCCGGCGCTATCCGACTCATCTCCAGACTCGTCGAGTCGTGCTTGCCGCTATTGAGGGCCGATCTTCATATTCTTGAGTGTCGCCTCACTTATAACTCGAACTGGTGCAAGGTCCTCCATGTTCAACCTGTAGCCTACATCACGAGCCATCCTACAGATCAGACAGTCAAATGGGAGCGAAAGATCGTTCCTGGCAGAACGAACAACCTGAACTATCTGGGATAGGATGAATGTGGGTAGGCATATGTTGTCCCCATGTCCCATCTTGTACAAAAAGTCCACCATCAAGCCGAGTACATTTCGTGCGGTTAGCCGACCGTGGGTACACATTGTAGGTAAAATGTGATGGAGTAAACGGAAGTCCTCGGCCATCTTTGTCACCGCAATGCAATTTTCTCGCTTCCAAGTAACCCGGCGACCACAGAGGTATCGCGTGCGGCGATCCCTTTCCCGCGCACTTCTGGAGAAGTTGTCACTGGGATGCACCTGTCCAAGCGGGAGCTTTGTGATCCGAGCCACCTCATCTACCATAATTGTGCGCCTTATGCCCCTCACAGAAATAGTAAACTGAGGAGGATCTACTGATGAGTCCACGATGTGGGCGTAGAAAGCGCGAACCGTGTTCTCACATGCAGGAGACTCACCGTCAAACATATAGTTCCATCCAATGTCCACCAGGTGATCCATCAGTGGGTGTAGCTCGAACATCCTTTCATCCACATGAGCTTCAAACACAACCTTGCGGCCCGCGAAGTGTCCATATTCAACGCCTATCGGATAAGCATTTCTGACGGGATGGTCAGGATCCAGGTCTCGCTTCGACCTAAATTCCCGAACGGTGCTAGTGCCGGCCCCAACATCGGATCTTCTTTGGGAATGGGCTAGCCTACTTGGGCCGACGTCATCAGCCGCGGTCTTCCTCTTTCCCATGAGAAATAGGAAGGAGGAAATGGAGAAAATAGTCGCCACCACACCAAAGAGGGCCATGAAAAATGCCAAAATGGGGAAAAAGGGGCTGATCTCTTTGATCCCCCACAAGCAATAATCCAATAGGTGTGGAAGGGGCACTAGAGGTAGGAAATGAAGGAGGAACAAAAAGAAAATGGAATGGGTTAGGAGATTACCCGATTTTGAGTTCCAAATGAGGGGTATGAGAGCTCCAACATGAGAAAATGGGAAAAGGAGGAGGCTAGGGCTGTTGTGGAAGGTTGGGGTGTGTGGGTTATGGAAGAAAATGGAGGATTGCAAGGTTTGGAGGGATGGATTTAGAGGGAAAACGAAAATGGCGGTTTGGAGGTGCTTGGAAGGGATGAAATGGAGGGTGGGGTGCTCCAGCCCCTTAAAACCTAATCATTTGCCAAAATGGCACGTGCCAGGGGGTAGGGGAGGTCGGGCCGACCAACTCCAGCCCAGGCCCCACTCGAGATGGCCCACCGGACGCGGTCTGCCGCCGGAGCCGCGGCTCCGCCGCAATCGGACTTGGCCGGAACCGTGCCGCCGCGGTGGGGCCTTGTTTGTCACGTGCCCAGGGTGCCAAATGCACCCTGGTTCGATCTGGGGGCTTTGTGGGTTTAAGTGGGGAGGCTTCCGACTCAGTTCAGCTCCAGAACGGTTGGTTCCGAGAAATTTCTGAACTAAACCGATTTTTCCTGATTTTAAACGACTGGTTTTGGGTGGATAGTGACCTTGACACATCAATAGACGGTCTAGGAGTGATTTAGAATCCGTATGTGCGGTCAAGATCGAGTACAAACTCGATCAATGCGTCCGTTTTTAATGAATTTCACCGAACGGTGAAATCGGAAGACCCTAAGACTGTTTCTATATTTTTGTGCACCCTCTTAGGTTGTAACACATCAGCGTACGTAGTGGGGACATAACTCAGGTCCGGTTTAATCAAAATCATGCTTTGATACCAACTTGTAACGCCCTAAAATTCGGGGGTCGAGTATGAACTCAACTCCCGAGTTCCAACGCATCACTTATGCAACATACACAATGATGGTTAAATGTTGCCTGAGTTTGAGCAATAAACATGAATGAGATTATACTAAAACAGTAATTCATACTCCAGTTCAATTGTATAAAGGCAAGCGGAAGACTGAAATTGTATATTCGAAGTATGTAAAGTAACAAAATTTTTGTGAACACCTAAGTATGAACACTAACTGAGTACCAATATACATGTATTGTTTCTATGTCAAAAATCAAAATACACTCCGTAGATAAGCCCTGGAATCCCCGCGATGCAGCTGGCCTAAGCAAAGCCGTCAGAGTACTGCATAAATGAGAATTCATCCTGATCCTCATCGAAGTCGGGCTCCGGCTCCTGAACCGATGCGCCATCTATACCTGCGATAGAGTCTGGTGGGTGTTGCAAATACCGTCTCGTAACGTGGGAGTGAGTAGCTAACTCAGTGGAACAATAAAGCATAGGTTAACATGTTATCAATTCAATCAAGCAGTAATGATAAAGCAGTACAAATCAAACAATTCTAACTACTCTTGTTAAGTGCGAGAATGAAATGACATGATGCTGTATGCCCTTGCCAAACCACCCTCATGCGACATCATCTTACGTTCGCGAATGCTTAACTCCTTCAGTGCGCTACATCTACTAAGCACATGCAGTGCGATGATGATCATGATTACCGAGTTATTATTAGTCCATTTCAAACAGCAGTATTGGGAAACTAAGGTACCTCCCTTGTATCATTCCCAAACATGATCCATTCTAGGGTCATCAATCCTAGCAAATCTCATACGATATTATATTTTGAGAAGCGTAGTGAAGGCATTGCAAAGGGCTCGTCACCCATCAGCGCGGATACAGATCTCACCGTATGCGGCTCAATTGCTGGCCGTCAGCTCAAGTACAGGTCTTACCGTACTCGGCTCAATCACTAGCCGTCAGCTCGAGTACAGGTCTCACCGTACTCGGATCAACTCATACTCTAGTTGCTGTGAAAGACTCGTCGCCAATCACAGACACTTGGAGTATACTCGAAGATACTACGGAGGACTCGTTGCCCGTCAGCACGAGCACAGGTCTCACCGTACTCGGCTCTCGCCGTAAGTATTGATAGCTCGAATACAGTGTCCCATACCACCGTATTCGGCTCACGAGTTTGGTTGCGCAATGGTCACTACGGGGAGGCACATGGCCCCAGCGTAGGCCGACAGCTCGACCACGGTGTCCCATACCACCATGCCCGGCTCATGCGTCCTAGCAGATCGAGGTACCATGGTTAACGGGATCGCCACTGGTAAGTTTGGTACCCTAGGTTCAAGAAGTAGAGACCTAACATGGTGAACACACATTCAACATATCGGGTTACTTGGTGAACCTGACTAGCTCGAGCGCACAACAAGTTGGGCGATATGGAGCGCAAAAGCACTCCGTGTGGCCAACCACTATCGCCAACCGGAGTACGACTCGGGTTCGTCAGGCACACCCCTTGTGGCGACATGGATCTCAGCCACAACCTCAAGTCTGATACCGAATGTCTGGACTATGGACATAGTCTCAAACTCAATCAATCTTCATCCGTAGCATGTGGAGTAAAGCATGATAAACAAAGTAATGCAAGCATGTTAACAGGCATGTCATAAGGCATGTTATAAAGTGTGAAGTAAAGCATGTTGTAAAGCACGAAGTAAAGCATGTTGTAGAGTACTATACAAATAGGGATACAATTACATACACATCACAAGTGAGTGGTTATAGCAAACCACTACATGGAGGGGATCCTACATGTCTCTAAGGTAGTCGGGAATTCCATATCAGTGCCTATCTAAGGCACTAACACTCAAGCATTTACACACACAAGCATTTACACAAACACGTAGAGTACGCTATTCCAACATACATGACGTATGTTAGCAAAATACGTATTAGGGCTATCCTTTCACCAAGTGAGTATTTTATCCATGTATACCATAATCATACAACAAATAATTATGACAATTACATTTCCAAAATAAATACGTATACGGTATTTCTACGTATACCTAGAGTATGTGAAATTCCATATTCTACAACGTTAATCAAAACAGGAAACGGAAAGCACTTTGTACATGTGCAATTGCATGCAGATCATGAATCTATCATTATCTAACATTGAAAGCGTTGAAAACCGTAACCTATACACTCAAAGTCCTCACCTTTGCCCTTGGAATCACAACGAATCAGCAAGGGTTGTAGAGCTTCCGTATACGGGCGTTTTCTAGGCTAAAGAGCGGAATCAGTTAGTCTTTCCACAACCGAAAGCCTACCTACTTCAAATCAGACCTAGGGTTAGGGTTTCTCACCTTAAAACGGAATGGATACCGCCGGGAAAGCACCTGGAAAGCGGCGGTGTAGGCCGTGCGATGTCTGAAAGCGGTAGGAGGAAGTTCTCCCACAAATCCCAAGCTCTTTCCTCTCTTTTCTCTCTCTCTCTCTCTAGGGTTTTATCCCAAATTCATATGGCTGTGAGAGGGGCTGTTCTAAGCTCCTTTTATAGCCAAAAACCTCTCCAAAACAGACTCAGGTTCAAGGGTTACTACTAATATAGGCATTTCGTCACTTTTCCAGCTCAAAAGAGAGGTTCTGGTGGCCCTCCTTGAGCCAAACGTCAGACTTAAGCTCTCCACACATGGATCTACGTGGGATTACATCTTCGACTCGATCGGATTCCCGGATCGTACGTGGCAGACCACTTTCAGTTCAACGGTCAGTGGGCCACGATCTGAAATTCCAAGTACATGTAAATGTTCCTGAAATTTTTCTTAATCCGAGGGTGTAATTTAATTTGATTCTGATGGTCAGGTTGCCTAATACTGATGCGTAAGCGAATGATGTCAGATCACTATTCCGGATATTTATTTTGGAAAGGGAATAGTGTTTTTTACACTCCCTCGCTCCGGATCCAAACGAATGGCCGTGGGACATCGGCTGGTCCTGATTTTTGAGGTGATTGTCAAGCCCAGTGAGGCGGTCCTATTTCCTTAACTTCGTGTTAATTGGACTTCTGATGTGCGATCTAGACGTAATACGAAGTTTCGTTTCATTCCCGAGAGAGCAGCCGGGAAATGAGTTTGGTTCTAAACTTTAGGGTACCTAGAGTCACTGATTTTGCAAGTTTTTGGTTCTTGCAGATCGTATTTAAGTGATCCCAACGGATTTCATGGCTAATCGAGTTTTGCACTTAGTTGACTTTGTTAAATTTCTAAAGGATTTAATCCTAATTAATTTCTGTCGAGGTGGTACTCGAGCCACGTACGGAATTTACGGGTCGTTACACTTAACCTACAACCTATACTTACAACCTTAATCTAAACCTAAACCTAAACTTGAAAACCCAAACCTAAACACTATCCCGAACCCCAACCCGAACCCGATTTCCTAAACCTAAACCTTAACCTATTCTCAATTCAAAGCTATAACCTATAACCTAAACCTAAACCTAAACCTATAACCTAACCTAAACCTTAACCTAATTCTCAATTCCCTAAAGCTATAACCTATAACCTAAACTACCTAAACCTATAACCTTAACCTAAACCATAAACCTAAACCTAAACCTAAACTTAAACCTAAATGTATTCTCAAATCCTAAACTTAAACCTTAACCTATTCTCAATTCCTAAACCTTACCATGACCTAACTTGAACCTAAACCTGTAACCTTCACTTATCCCTAAAACCTAAAGTATTCTCAAATCCCTAAACCTAAACCTACACCTAATCCTAATCTCAACTCCTTAACCTAAACCTAGACTTGAAACGCCAAACCTAAACCTGGTCCCGAACCTGATTTCCTAAACCTAATCCTTAACCTATTCTTAATTCCCTAAACCTTAACCTATAACCTAACTTAAACCTAAACCTAAACCTAAAACCTAAATGTATTCTCAAATCCCTAAACTAAACCTAATCCCAATCCCAATCTCAACTCCCCAACCTAAACCTAAACCTAAACTTCAAAACCCGATCCCGAACCCGAACCCGATTTCTTAAACCTAAACCTTAACCTATTCTCAATTCCCAAAGCTATAACCTATAACCTATAACCTAAACCTAAACCTAACCTAACCTAAACCTAAACCTAACCTAAACCTATAACCTTAACCTAAACCCAAAACCTAAACCTTAACCTAAACCAAAGCCTACAACAAATCCCTAAACCTAAACCTACACCTAATCCCAATCTCAACTCCCTAACCTAAACCTAAACCTAAACTTGAAAACCCAAGCCTAAACCCAATCCCGAACCCGATTTCCTAAACCTAAACCTTAACCTTAACCTATTCTCAAATCCCTAAACCTAAACCTACACCGAATCCCAATCTCACATCCCTACCTAAACCTAAACCTAAACATGAAGACCTAAGCCTAAACCCGATCGCCAACCCGAACCCGATTCCTAAACCTCAACTTAACCTATTCTCAAATCCCTAACTAAACCTACACTGAATCCCAATCTCACGTCTCCTAACCTAAACCTAACCTAAACATGAACCCAAGCCTAACCCGATCCCGAACCCGAACGCGATTTCCCAAACATAAACCTTTACCTATTCTCAATTCCCAAAGCTATAACCTATAACCTATAACCTAAACCTAAACCTAACCTAACCTAAACCTAACATTAACAACCCAAAACCTAAACCTTAACCTAAACCAAAGCTTATAACAAATCCCTGAACCTAAACCTACACCTAATCCCAATCTCAACTCCCTAACCTAAACCTAAACCTAAACTTGAAAACCTAAACCTAAACTTGAAAACCCAAGCCTAAACCCGATCCCGAACCTGAACCCGATTTCCTAAACCTAAACCTTAACCTTAACCTATTCTCAAATCCCTAAATCTAAACCTACACCAAATCCCAATCTCAACTCCCTAACCTAAACCTAAACCTAAACATGAAATCCCAAGCCTAAACCCGATCCAGAACCCAAACCCATTTTCTAACCTAAACCTTAACCTATTTTCAAATCCTTAAACCTAAACCTAAACCTACATAAATCTAATCTCAACTCCCTAACCTAAACCTAAACCTGAACTTGAAAACCCAAACCTAAACCCGATCCCGTACCCGAACCTAGTTTCTTAAACCTAAACCATAACCTATTCTCAATTCCCAAAGTTATAACCTATAACCTAAACCTAAACCTAACCTTAACCTATAAGCTTAACCTATACCTAAACCTAAAACCAAAACCAAAACCTATATATAAAACCTAAACTTAAACCTAAAACCTAAATGTATTCTCAAATCCCTAAACCTAAACCTACACCAAATCCTAATCTCAACTCCCTAACCTAAACCTAAACCTAAACCTAAACTTGAAAACCCAAACCTAAACCCGATCCCGAACCCAAACCCAGTTTCCTAAACCTAAACCTAACCTATTCTCAATTCCCAAAGTTATAACCTATAACTTAAACCTAAACCGAACCAAACCTATAACCTAACCTTAAACCTAAAACCAAAACCTAAACCTGAACCTAAACCTATAACCTATAACCTAACATTAGAACCTATAACCTAAACCTATAACTTGTAACCTAAACCTGTAACCTAAACCTATTACCTATAACCTAAACTTATACCTATAACCTAACAGTAACCTAACCTAAAAACTAAACCTTAACCTATAACTAAAACCTAAAACTGAAACTAAAACCTAATGTATTCTCAAATCCCTAAACCTAAACCTACACCTAATCCTAATCTCAACTCCATAACCTTAACCTAATCTTAAACTTGAAACCCAAACCTAACCCGATCCGAACCCAAACCCGATTTCCTAAACCCTAAACACAAACCCAAACCTATTCTCAATTCCAAAAACCTGTACTTATACCTGAACCTAAACCTAAACCTAAACCTAAACCTGGAGGAGCTGGCGAGGCAGAGGGAGGAGCAAGAGAGGCAGATGGAGGAGCAGGAGAGGAGGATAGAGGATCAGTGGCGAGGCAGAGGAGGATGGAGGAGGAGTTGGTGAGGCAGAGGGAGGAGCAGGGAAGGAGGATAGAGGAGATGCGGGTGGAGCATGAGCGACGGATGACAGAGATGTTTCAGGCTTTCGCTGCATGCTTACCCACCGATGCCCCATCACCTCCGCCTTCATCTTTGTGATTTTTTTGTTTATTTTTTTATGTTAAGTTTATATGTATTTATGCGTGAATGAATGTGATTTAGATAAGATTGTTTGTGTTTGGATGAATGTAGTTTATGTAGTTTGGGTTTAGATGGATGTGAATGTGAATATGATGAAATGTGTATATCAGGATGAATATGATGGAATATATTGTTAACATGTGTAGATCAGAAATTTTGTACAGTTTTTGAGCTGGAATATATATATTTTTTTTAAAAGAGACTTTTGGTGATGAAAATTTTCGTCGCTAAAAGTATGTTAGTTTATTTTTAGCAGCGAAAATTTTCGCTGCTAAAAACAGAAGGATTTTTATATTTTTTAGCGACGAATATTTTTGCCGCTAAAAGTTTAAGAAAATGTTCTGAGTCTTTAACAACAAAAAGTTTCGCAGCTAAAATTTATTAAAATTTCAAATCGTGGAAAAATGTTTGGAGCATTTAGCGACAAAAATTTTCGTCGCTAAAAGTCTAACGCATGATTTTTAGCTATGAAAATTTTCGTCGCTAAAAGTGCACTTTTAGCTACGAAAATTTATTTCGTCGCTAAAAGTCACTTTTAGCGACGAAAATGTGTTTCGTCGCTAAAAACCCTCTTTTCTTGTAGTGACAGAGATCCCGTTGCGAGATCTGCTCCGGTCAGGCTTCTTGGCCTTGGTCGGTTGTCCCATGGGAGGGGTTTGGACGACTAGGATCGTCGACCCGATCCTTTACGAACACACAACATCCGGAGAAGCCGGGTTTCCTACGGACAGACTTCCTACATTTTGCATGCAAAAAATGGAATTTGCGTAACTAGTGGGGCCCATATGCTATGGTGTTTAATGAATAAGCTCTGTCCATTGGATTCCTGACGAAATTTCGGTCGGAGATGAGCGGTTTTGCTTGAGTTTGGTGCAGCTCACTATATCTTTGTTCTCACCGTCCATCTTGAGTTTGGATGAGATTTTCGTGTGTGCACGTGCATGGATGCATGTGGGCTCCATGGTTATGGTCGGCCTCACCGTTCGGACACATTGGACGGTTCAGATCATCTGTCCGAGTCAAAGAGGTGGGCCACAATGCATAGTAGTGGCCGGATGTACAGACGCTGGCCTCCCTCTCTCTCCGCTTTCTAATTTCGTCGGGTCAAACTCTGTTTGACCCGACTCCTTGCTCGGTGCACAACTGGTGTGCGTGCATTGTGTGCTCACCCAACTTCAGGTGATGTCCATCATGATGCTCATGAGAAATCTATTTCGTTCATTCGTCCTTCCATCCAATTTAAGGTGTTGAGCCCAAGTTTGAAGTATATCCAGATATTAGGTGGGCCCCAAATTGACGATTTATGACTGATCTCTCTGTTGGACCACTTCCACAAAGATCCGAATGCTGAAATTTTACGTGTACGGTTACTTTATGATCCTCAGGCCGAATATAAAGTTTCATGTCAAATGGATGGTGGGAACCCTGTGATCTTCCATTCAGGACGATTTTCAGGCTTCCTTATCTTCAATCTCTTAGTTTTCTCAGATCTTTGGCATGTGAATTCTTCAATTTTGGTCCACTAAGATCCGTGCCTTCCCTTGGTGATTTTTTGAGCGTCAATTCCATGCCTTTAGTACCATTTTCAGTCCAAGCTCCTAAATTCACCTTGCAACACAAACATGATTAAAAGAGAATGTTTAAGCATTATCATGTACGTAAAACCAAGTAATAATTAGGGTCTAATATGTAATATTTGACCCTCAACAGATATAGCCATGTATCCCTGATAATTGTACCCTGCTCTTTATCAATCTGGACATGAATATCTTTTAAGCCACATGTATTACCTATACGGTTATATATTCGATGAATGAGTGGCCAATTCAGTGGGAATTCCCCTCAAGATTATACATCGTCGCCTTAGTCAATCACAGTTTAAAAACAAGAAGGCATTTCAAACAATACATGATGCAGTCTTATTTAAATGCAAGGATGCGTGAATGCACATTGACCTGGGGATGCTCATCTAGTCGGACTTGGGCTTGTCACCCATGAATATGGCTAGTCACCAGCGTAGCACATCCCGTGCGTACATCACATACAACATAATGACCAAGCCATCGTACATCACTACATGGGTCAATAGTCAATGGTCTAGGAGTTAGCAAAATGATACCACGCTAAGGCCTAAGGGCACGTGCTACAACATCCAGAATTAGCCACCGTCATCGCTCGTATGCCTTGAATGCATGATTTTTTAAACCATTATTATTCCGATTACAAACAGCCAATTTAAGAAAGCTCAAAGGTGATTACGGTGGGTTCATCACCCAGCATAAGCCGACAGCTCGGGCATAATGTCTCATTTCCACCATCCCCAACTCATGAGACCTCCACCTTAGGATGCTTAATGGAAGCCTGTCGATTAGTTACTAATTAAAATTCAATATGTGGGACTTACCATTGCATGCTTATATGGGAATGAACTGTTGAATCCACACATGAAAAATATCAAATCATAGGACAAATACCAAGTCGACGGGATAAAAGGTCGCACGAAGTAAATACTAAATCAAAATGGTAAAGAGATTGTGTAGGGCAATGTTAAATCAAGGTGGTAAAGAAGTCATTCCTAAAGCCACGTAGGCAAAACAACCTATAGATGGTAAACCCACATTGATATTCCACCATCCAAGATAACCTCCAAGTCGACGGTCTATTTTTAACACATTTTATCCCGTTACATCTTAAGTGTGGGTTCACATACATAAGTAGAGTTTTCCACTAGTAGATGTAGTGAATTGAATTCCATAAGCAACTGCCGGTCAAATTCGGCGCCGACAGCCTTCGTCGAATGTGGTCAGGGAAATACTACCGGTCAAATCGATCAATGAAATCCTCCCATGTCCATACAAAGTCAGCTCCTTCAGCACGGGCGATGAAGGTCCACCAATGCTCGGCCTTGCCCTCGAGCAAATAAATGGCCAAAGGGTCCCGCTGCTGGGTCGTACATCTCATGATCTCGAACATCTTCTCCACTCAGGAGCGCCACCTCTCTGCGCCAATCGGGAGATCAAGCAGAAAAAAATCTCATAATAGGGTGATCGTGTGCTCCTGCTTTGCCTGCTCTGGGGTCTCAACGGGGCACCTGCCCCTGTCCCTAGAGAGCGGCTGTCATAGCCTGGAGCATCTGCTGCAATTGATCGGCACTAACTGATACAGTAGGGGCTACGCTAGCCTCGGATGGAGGCACCAGATCTAAAGGAGCCTCGGGCACGGGAACAGGAAGCTCAGGTGGGGGAACGAGAATTGCGGGAGGTGGAGCGGGAGTCGCTCGAGTCGATCGGGTCGCTAAGGCACCTCAGGTGCCTCGCGTGCCTTGTCTAGGCAGCATGATTTGTTAGGGAACCAAATTAGAAGATTACGTACTCAGGACCTATAGTAGATACGTGATGTTGTTCTCAGTTATTCCCAAGTTATGCTCTGATACCAACTCCTGTCACACCCCGAACTCGAAAATCGGGCTCACAGAATTCCCAATCGCCGAATCCGGCGCCGACAACCTCCGTAGTACCCCATTCTCGGCTCCTGGTACCCATATACCAGGTTCCGATCCTGAGATACCATAAGGAGGATTTTAACATAAGTTCATTTCGTAACAAGCATAACCCACAAACAATAACAAGAACATCATCACAAAATCCACTATGATAAAAAAAATTAAGTACAAATCGAAAAAGGAAATACAATGATAATAATAACAAAAACTCCAGAAGCTTTGTGACATGCTCCTACCTCTTACTCAGCTATGACCTAGTGTCACCTACACGCATCAATCGTGCATAAGCTTATAGAAAGCTTAGAGGGTGGTGTAGGTGTGTGCACAAGGTAAGTGTCAAGTATACAATATCAGAGTAATGCAGAATCATGCTGATATGTCCATGAATGCTATCAGTTGTACCAAGGCTATGCGATGCAAGACATGAATGCTATCAGTTATACTAAGGCTATGCGATGCAAGACCTACATAGCCGATGTCATATGCAAGATGCAGCTCAAGCATACCAATCCTCATTTGAATCCACATATCAATCTAGCTCATCTCTAGAGCATCATATATCAGTATAGTTCTCTCTAGATAATCACCGGGGTCTAGTACACTATACACCAGATTGCTGCCCCACACTGGACATGCAACCATGCAAGTGGAAGAGACCTCACTATCTGCCTGACCAATAGTCTGCTAATATCTATTCGGTATGTCGATAGCGAACCTATTTACAAGCTGGTCAACTTAATCTAGCAATAACCCCTTTCTCTCCAGGCGGGTAAGGACACACCCCCTTCTAACCGACCACGACACAGTGGGAGACGCGGCCTAATGGTATTCAGCACTCGTGCACTCATACATCCACTCGGTCTTGACATTGGAGCATCCTCTTGGTACCATAAGGGTTTAGGGACTTTCACCCTAGGACATATATGGCACCCCCGTGCTTTAATAAATATTTTTGGTATCCAATCCTGCAATCCATGTTATACGTGTGGAGGCTACATCTCTGATGTCGCTAGGGCGTACAGTAATCATAACAAACAATGCAAGATGTATAAGTCATACAATCCAGTCATGTATCAATCCTGCGCGTACCGTGTGCTCATGTGGGACAACTCCGCCTATCAAGGAGTCCCATAAACAACCTACCCAATGGCATATACAATGGTCAACTGCATCTCATAACAAGCACACAGATGATGCGCATGGGCATGTATCATAAAGTTATACTAAGCATACTTGTACGATGATGTTGTACTCTCCTCATATCAAGGTTGGACCTAGGTGGCCTACCTATATTCCTAAGGATCCAGAATGGGTTTCCTTCTCCATACTATCATATAGCCCGCTAGATTCCCTAAGGGGCCCAAATAAGTCTATATGGACTCTAAGATTAAAATAATCCTACTAGCAACCAATGGGGGCTCGACATTTTGGGTTAGCCCAATATGAATAGATGGATTATGCAAAAAATCAATGGGGCCCAATGATTTGGGTCAACCCATTTAGAGAAGGATGAGAATGAGCCTAACAAAGGGCTTAAGGGAAGGTCACAATGTGGACATTTAACTATCATTGCCCATACAATGTGGACATTTAACCAACATTGCTCCCAAGGAGTGGCCCATATAGAGCCAAATATATAGTGGGGCCCATGACCTCACACAAGGGCCTCATATACATCACAATGGGCCTTGCACAAGGGCCTAATATACTTCACAATGGGCCTCACACAAGGGCCTAATATACATCACAATGGACCTCACTCAAGGGCCTCATATACAACCCATTGGGCCTCACTCAAGGGCCACAAATACATCATATTGGGACTCATGCAAGGGCCCATTGGCTAAGCACAAGGGATGGATAGTGAGTGCATCACATACATCATAGTGGGCTTGATGGGGCAGCCCACATAGCCCATAAAATAAATGGGCAGCAAGGTCAATATACACATCAAGGTGGGCCTCACAGATCAGCCCTATGGTCCAAACAAATAGGTTGACAGAGTGCCTACAATACATACATCAAAGTGGGCTTGTTGCACGGCCTCATAAGGCAGCCCATAGTTCAACCAAGATAGATGGGCAGCCATGTACAACAAACATCTTAAGGTGGGCCCTGCACAAGTAGCAGGTGGGCCTACACAATCCATATGGGCCCCACCAGATGGACAGCTAGGATATACAATGCATATATCATGGAAGGTCCCACATCCAGGCAGTGGACGGTGTGGACGTACAACACATCCATCAAGTAGGCCTCACTGTCCAGGAATGGATGGATTGCTAGATATACAATACATAAGTGAGGTGGGTCCCACCATCCAGCAGCTGCTAGACAGTGCTGGGGACAAGACCCATACATCAAGGTAGGCCCCACAAGTGTGGATGCAAAGCATCCACCAAGGTGGGTCCCACATCCATGTATGGATGGATGACGTGGATTAAAGATACATACATCGTGGTGGTCCCCACCGTCCACACCACTAGACGGTATGGATATAAGACACATGCACCACATGTGGGTCCCACGCGCACGTTGTCCACCTGGTTTGGATCAAACTGATATTTGTGATTTTCCCTGCCCAATACCGACCGTCCAAGCGGGACAGCCCTGCCGGACAATCAGCATGGTTGGGCCCATAGATGGACGACCAGGATATAAAATACATAGATCAGGGGGCCTGGTGCTGATGATCATCAAGGTGGGGTCCACATGCATCATCCCAACACATAAATTCCGGGTAAAATCAAAGAAAAACCCCTCTACAAACATCAAATGGGCCTGGAGAAAAATCTGGACAACAACATATTGCTGTCCAATTCCAGGCCAAAAGCTTGCTGGAAAAAAATTAAATAACACCATGCACATCAAGATTGGACCACCTAGATGGGCCCCACACACTCAGACCAAGGTCCACATGCATCAGACCTTTGCATGCAAGACAGGGCAGCAAGGTGGGCTGGCCTGCGTCCAGAAAATGGGACAGCAGGGGCGTCCCACCCTTTTGGATGGTCTGGATGTACTGAGCACATCAAATGAGCCATGATCATCAGGAAAAATAGGAGATGTAGGGAGAGAGAGAGAGAGAAAAAAAAAAAAAAAAGAATCGGCCAATAGAGGAGAGACTCCGCCACTATGAGACCCTCACATGATCTACACCATACAATCACGTATGGGTCCCATGCATGCAAGGGCCCAACACAACATTAAAAAAAATAATAATAATCTGAGGTGGGGATGGTAATCAAGGGTCTAAATGACCCTTAAAATGTATGGATTGAAGTAAAAACCATCATGTTGGGGTCCATGGAGAATGGTCCTACCATGGCTTATGCATGCAATAAGATGGGCCAAAGGCCACATCTAGGGGATGATGGAGGATCTTCACCATGGATTGGTGTGTCCTTCAAGTCCCCATGCAAAGAAAGGAAAGAGATCTAAGGAAGAGAGTAGGATCTAACTCTAGAGAGCACCCACCTTCAAATCTCAAGCTCCTTCTTCCATCGATGGGATCCTAGTGGGCCAAGGAAGATGTTTCAATGATTGTGATTGTCTTTAGATGGTTGGATGAGGGGGTATAGGAGCATACAAGGGGCTGGATTTTTGGAGAGCTTGGGTCCAAGCACTTGCAACAATGGAAGAATGGGAGAATGAAAGAGGGAAAGACAAAGATGAAGGAGAGAGAGAGTTAGTGGGGTAGGGGAGTAGGGTAGCTAGCCTCTCTCTCCTAGCTAGGCAATGATTTGTTGTAAGAAGGCATGACTAGGGTCATCATTGCTTTGTAAGAAGCATGAGGCTATGGGGGTAGGATGATGTCATCCTACCTAGGCTAGCTAGGGTGACATCACCCATATGATTGCCTAGGGAAATGGGCGTGGACACCATGGGTCCCACAATGTATGATCGATGGTCGGGATAATGCGAGGGCCGGATCTCACTATCTAGATGTCGAATTGACGCACAAGACATGACATTTGAACCGCGGCGACGAAGAGGTCGTAATGGCATAGGTCTCGAGTTGAGTCGACTCGGGTTTCCATTTTTTGAAAGATCCACCGCACACCACTCCCTTGCATGTGTTTCTGTGTGCACATACGTGTGCATGAATGCGCACGGACACCATGTATTTGGTCGAACGAGAGTGTTCTACTCAATGGACGGTTTAGATTGGCTTATGGTGGCCTGCCTTGATCACGATGGTTTAGTTTTATTTATTTATTTATTTATTATTATTGTTATTTTTTTTGGGGGGGGGGGGGGGGGGGGGGCTAGAAAAACACCTTTGCTCACACGCTTGGCCACTTGCACTTGTCACTGTGAGCACGCATGTGTGCATGGATTTGCACGAACGACATGGTTTTTGTCAGTGTTGGCATCCCATCGTGATGGATGGCTTAGATCACAAAAGCAGGGCTCGACTCGAAGTCTATCAAGCTATTTTGAGCCCATTTGACCAGTCAAGTGCTATGATCGACCAGTCGAGTGACGAGTTTATCCGATCGCGCCAGAATATTTGAATATCGGTTGCTGCTTGGACCAGTCTAGGCATACATTAGACCAGTCGAGGGAACCGAATTTCACCCTATAAATAGAGGACATTTCACAGCTTTATTCATTCATTCCAAGCTATATCAAGCCTCCTCTCTGAGAATTGAGGCCCCGCTATTGTGAAGTTAGTTTTCGGTAATTTTAAATTCTTTTATAGCTCTTTTAATTGATCTCTTGTTATTCAATTCTACTTATTAAAAAGGAAATTTTGGTTTACCCTTTTGAGATCTAAGAAATCAAATCAAGCTAGCCCAAGGTTGATTTTAAATTAAAATTCATTTAGACCTAGAACCCTTTCATTTGTGAGATTGAACTTTGAACATTTCGTCTACAAAGAATTGGTTCTACCGGGCTACATCGAAGAAGAATCTTCAGATAAGTATATTTCATTTATTATATTGTGGTTTGTAAGATTGCTAGAAAATCTTTCATTTTGGTTTTGACTGAGATAGCCGGAAAATCTCAGTGTGTGGGGTTTTTAATTGTGGTAACCCATTGAAAACAAAATTGAATCGAAGTCTGAAACTTCAGAATGTGTTAAGACTACATCACTTTTTGAGAATTTTTCTTAACTTCATCTACTTGTAGTCTCTGATTCACCATGGTGTACTAACATTGAAACTTTTTCTATCACAAGTGAATTATATATACTTTGGACACCTCAGGAGATTAAAAGGAAACTTTATGCTGAGGTCTATAAATTTCTCTAGATAGTCATGCTACAGGATATCCAATCCTATTGTAAAAAGGGCTTTTAGATGATCTTGTTGAGAAACCTATTGAGAAATTTATCAAGATACTAGCTGGAGGAAGAACCTGGATACATGACTAAGTAGATTTCCTCTGCTCTCATAATTTAAGATTAGAATTTATTACTTTCATAGGACTAGGATAATTTGCTTTCCATGTTTGTTTAGTCTTTGTGATAGCCCATCTTATGGTGAGATCCATGGAAAAGCCTCAAATCTCCTTCTTCAGGTGATACCTTTCCATCACTACTCTATTTCTTTTCGTTACCTCATAAGCATTTCATGGGTATATCTTTTACAATGAGAACAATGTAGATTTTAGGTTGGGGGTGTGGATTAGGTAAATTAATCAGTGTTTTCTTAGTCTTTGAGTAAAAATAGTGGAAAAGTTTTGAAATTTCTGTGAATTAAGTGATTTTAAAGATAATCCATAGAGTATAATTGTAAGATACTTAATGTTGATGAGTTATCACTCTTAGATTTAGTTACTTACCAGATTTCAAAGTTAAGTTTGAATTATTAATCCATGATTAGAAGTTTTAAACATTGATTGAGTCATGATTTCACATATCACTTCTAGCTTACACATTAAGGTTTTAGTTTGGTATTGAATTGTTAACTTGATGATTATTAAGCATGGAAGGAACCAATCCATCATTTTCAATAAGAACAATTAAAAAGAAAGAAAAAGAAAATACCCAGCTAACAAAACAGTTGTCGTCGAAAAAGGCTACCTATTGCAGAGCATTGAAAAGATTGAACATAGCGTGAAAGCCATCGATGAAAAAATCAAAAGCTGGAAGCATAAAATGTTGAACTGTAAGGCAAGTTTTAGTTTAGGTTTTTCTTATCCTGAATGCTCTTTTGATTGTCAATGTCATCATAAAAATTGAGAATTGAACCTTTGATTGTGATAAGTTTAGGCTTCACTATGCACCCATGGAACTCAATGTTAGGATTGTTCTGACTAGAGGATTAATGCTTTGAACTTGACTATGATATTTACTGTGTGCTAGAGTTTAGGAGGAAATACTGCTCAATATTAATGTATCCTAGATTTCTATGAAATGGATTGTCTTTAGAAATGCTTGAGCTTATGGAAATTATACAATGGTTTTCGAAATATCTTTCGTATGTTTTGCTCGGGACTAGCAAAATGCTGGTTGGGGAGTGTGTTGAGTGTCAAATATTGCATATTTTCTCCTATTTATATCTTGGTTTTATGAACATGATACTGCTTAATGGTATATTTTATACATGTTTGTGTTACAAGGTGAATCTGAGAGCTTAGATTAAAAAGAATGCTAAAAGCATGGATTTAATGCTCAAGAATCACCAAGCCAAACGTTGGATCTTAGAAGACCAAAAATGAAGAATCACATGCCAAAGATCCAAGAAAACCAAGGAATGAAAAAAATTGAAGATTTAAAGTGAATTTGCAAGATTCTCAACTAGCCTAAGCCCTCATTCGACTAGTCTAAGCTCTCCCTCGACTAGTCGAAGAAATTTCAGCTCGAACTCCAGCAACATGAACTTTTAATTTCGCGCGATCCTCGACTCGTCGAAGCTTGCCTTCGACTCGTCGAAGATTGCCTTCGACTCGTCTAAGGTTACGCAGATTTTGTATGGACTGCGTAAATTTGATGCGGTTTCCAGATTTTTATAAGTCTGTTCGCAAGGAGGCATTTCACAACTATAAATAGGAGTCCCTAGGATGTTCTAAGGCATCTTCTAGGGTTTAAGGAGTGGAACAAAAGGGTGGAGAGCCGCCGCCAAGAGTTTTTCTTCTTCTTCCTTTGTTTTTATGTTTTTCTTAAGAGATTTTAGTTTAATCATGTCTATGGTTGGCTAAACCTCTTAGCTAGGGCTAAGAGGTGATGCTTGTAGCATGATTAGGATGTTTGTTGTTACGCCCCAGACTCGGTAACCGGACTCACAAGGAACCCGGTGGCCAGTTATGGCCGCAACAGCCTCCGTAGTACCCCATTCTCGGCTCCTGAGGCAAGTTCCGATCCTGGGATTGTACAAGTAGAATTTTCATAACAGTATAATCATTGCCAATATGAGTATACCCAAGATCATAACAAGTACATCTGGAAGTCATAAAGGATACGCATAACAAAATCCACTAAGAATTTGAACTTTTACAAGCTTACATCCGTTCCGAAAGGACATACATAAGATAATGGAAAAAGAGAGAAAAGAGTCAGCAACACTAGAGTCCTCAATCTCAACTCTACTCTACGCTCTGTTGCTACGACGTCTGCCTAGGATCTCCTGCACGCATCAATCGTGCATAAGCTTATAGAAGCTTAGAGGGTGGTGAAAGTGTGTGACAATGGTGCTCAGAAGAAGATAGAGAATGCATAAGGGTGTCATGATCAATACCAATACCACTAGCCTTACCAAGGCTATCATGAATGCAAGAAACTATACCAAGGCAGTACGATCATGCAGGAAGCTGTACCAAGGCCATATAATGCAATGAGTAATGTAATACAATGAGGTCTATAATGCGATGAGTACTGTAATGCGATGAGTACTGTAATGCAATGAGTACTGTAATGCATTATGAGGCTTACACAGTCGATGCAAATGCAATGCGAAGTAATGTAAGTGCTCATATCCAATCCACATATCAAGTACATTTTCATCATAAGGAAATCATCGTGGTCCATTACACTGCTGGATGACTGCCGCTCTACAGACCCCGCACAGTCAAACGAGCATAAGAGACCTCACTACCCTGCCTAAGGACAACCAATCACCAGCAAGGCCTGAAGGTAACGGACCCATTCACGAGCTGGTCAGACTCAGCCTAGCAATGCCCCCTTACATCAGGCGAGTAAGGCCACACCCCTATCCAACTGACTACACGACAGTGGGAGTCGCGGCCTAACGGTATAAGGCCCTCGTGCGCTCATATATTCTACTCAGTCATGGCGTTGGAGCAGATCCTTGGTACCATGAAAGTTTTGGGAATTTCACCCATGGGCATCCTATGCACCCGGTATGCTCAAGTAACATTTCTGGTGTCTAAACATGGCCATCCATGATGTATCTGTGGAGGCTACAACCCTGATGAAGCGAGGGTGATAATGCTCATATGTTATGCAATGACAGATGCATGAATCACACCATCAACTATGCATCAATTCCAAGCATCCAACATGCTCAAGAGGGAATACTACGTCCCTCAGAAGGTAACATGCAATGCCCAATGGCACAATCATAACCACACACATAGTGTCATTCAAGCATACAATGATGCACATGGGCCATGAAGATGGGTCTAGACACATTATGTGGCGATATACAAAGTAGTATACTCTTCCTATCCAAGAAGGGACCAAGATTAAGTATTTAGACAATATCCATAAGGAATCCCACCTCTAGTGAGGGCCCATTTACCTAGAGTAGACTGCGAGACTAGGCATACAACTACGTATTTAAGTAACACAGAAGTGAGTCTAGAAAGAGTTTAAGATGAGCATCTAATGACATTTAGATATAAACGGGCATATAGGGGTCCATAATGGGGACATTTAACCACCATTCCCCAAGAGGCATCTCAACCATGAACTATATTGATACAAGGCCCAAGGCCTACATTCAAGATAAGAACACAGGTAACCACATACATATATCCCTCATAATAGGCCATAAGAAAAGGATATAATACCACCTTTAACAACATGGGCCCCAAGAGGGAAATTAAGGCCCAAGGCTCAATTCCCAATGGCCATAGAATTCATGCATTAAGTTGGACTTGGTGGGCAGCCCGCGTACACAATATACGGCCAAAAAAAATAACAAGTTTAAGTTTAGATGAAATGGGCCCCGCTACAACAGCCCAATAACTAGCAATTTAAGGGAGCAACTAAGGGCCCAATACTATCTTTATCTCAGCCCACAAGTCCATCAAAATGGTGAAAGTCGGCCCAATGTATGGTTGAGCCAAGCTAGGACGTCCCAACCCACTCTGGGCTCATTGGATGCCCCAAAAATCTGATCTAAGATGGGGTCCTCATGTGATCACTAAAGGTGACCCAAAAAAATGCATTGATTAAGCCCAAAGATTATAAGAAAATATAAGCATGCAGCATGCACACAAGTTCTCAATATAGTGGGTCCCATGTCCAATAAAATTTCAACTATAACAATGTGCATTTAAGGCCCCTTGATAAATGTTCGGCCCACTCTGCTTCTTGGGCTTACAAAAGCCTAGAAATTAGTCAAATAAGTGGGAATGATCTCATGAAGGCCAACAATATTCATAGGGGGCCCCACCAGATGGAGGGTGTGTATACATCAAGAAAAGATCAAGTGGGCCAGCTACTGGATTGTGAATCCAGCAGCAACCCAAGGCAGAGAGTGCTTCCATAATCGGGCAATCCAAGGCTTGAACGGCCTAGACCAATCATGCGTTAAGGTAGGTTCCACATACATACACATTGAGCCTTAAAAAAATGGCCTAGGGTCTATGGTGGGCCTTTAACCATCCATAAAGAAACCTATGGGCCTACCTTAGGACCACCCAGGAGGACATCCAACCTTAACTGGTTCCCAAGAGGTAGCCCGCCACTACTCGAGCATGAAATAAGGCCCAAGGCCTAAGCAATCCATGGCCTAGTGGGCCATACACTAAGCCCAATACTTTGGCAGCATGGTGGGCCCTTAAGCAAGGTTTAGGCCCAACCATAAAGGTCATAAATCCATATATTGTGGTGGGCTTCATGGGCGGCCCAGTAATTCATTTACATGAACAAGTTTCACATTTAACACAAGTGAGTTGGGCCTCACTTTTAACCTAAGTACAGGGTTAGTTTAGTGGGCAGCCAAGGGCCCAACCTCTTGTGTATTATTGTCCCTAAGCCCATCACAATAGATAGGAGAGTATAGACCCAAGATCCAAAAGAACTGAGTTCACAAGGCCTACTTGATAACACAAACATGCATATAATATATCACATAATGGGCCCAAAAGAAATGGTTCAAACAAAAGCCATCCAATTCATACATTATGGTAGACTTGAAGGCAGCCCGTAATCCCAAGAATACACATGGGGAAGGCCTATACTGACAGTGTGGGCCTTGCCACACCAGCCCAAAGAATTAGCAAGGCCCTCCACAATATGCATTTATGTGGGCCTTGCAAGTCAGCACACAATTAAGCATTTTATGAGGGCATCAAGGCTAATAAATGTATATGATCAGCCTGTAGACGACCCATTGGGCCCGTGAATCAATAAGGTCAGCCCTTGCACAATCTTGGGCTCAAGGGATAGGTTTCCAGCCCATTGGGCCTATAAAGCTATCAAAAATTCTGGTTAAGGCTAGCCCACAAACCACCACAAAGGTAGGCCTCAAGGGGCACTAATTAAGACCAAAATGCCTAAGGAAGGAGGACAAAGAGTGTGTGCAACACTCCCTTAAATCTGGTGGGCCACCACGGCTCCAAAAAATCAACTATGCACAAATTTGGGCCCCTTACTGGAATTCCAGCCCACCCACTTCCTGGGCCTGCTGGAGTCCAGAAATTTATTTAATTTAAATGGGTTACTGACCCATGGTGACCCGCTCATATCACAGTGGGTCGCACCAGATAAGAAGGGGGATATACAACACTTACTTCAAGTGAGCCATGCCGTTAGAATGCAAGCCCAGCAGCCCAAGGTAGGGGCATCCCATGGTGGTTAGTCATATGGGCCTGGGTATTTGGCCCAAAACTGACCCAATTTACAGGCCATACCATGGTCAGTTCAGGGGCCAGATGGCCTTGAAAATTTGCAGGATGGTCCTTCCATAGGTGGATCACAACTCCACAAATTTTAAAATTTTTGGACATCTAGAAATAATTTAATTAATTTGAATGAAACAATTTGTCCATAAAATCGGACTGGCCTGGACGTCTCAACGTGGTGGGCCAGTCCGACCCTTTCGACGGTGTTCACAGGGGTCCATTGGCCCTGAAATTTGGTAGGTGGATCCCACCATGAGTGTAACACCTCTCTATAAATTTTCATAATTTTTGGATACTCATAAATATTTTAATAAATTCAGGAGTTACAATGTATCCCGGGTGGAATGTTACTGAAAATAACCTGGGTTCTGGGCATCCAAAATTCCTGAAATTTGGACCCAAGGTTCCTCATCACGCATAAAACAATGTGGGACCCGAAAATATGACCCACCTGAGAAAATATTTTTAAAAATTTATTTTTATGAAACTATGTTGTTGGACTGCACAACAGAAATTTCTGGCAGCCCACTATATTGGCCCACCCTTTTGGATGCCCAAGTGGGGTCCATTAGCCCTAAACTATTTCAGGTAGGCACTACCATGGGTAGGACACCTCTCTACAAAATTTTAGAATTTTTGGGATAGTAAAAGTATTTTATTTAACTCCTACAATTTATGGACAACATGATATTTCAAAAAAAAATTCTGCTGCTGAAACAATGCTGCTGCCCTTGATTTGTGCACCCCATTAGAGTGGGCCCAGGTCTGCCAAATTTTAAGAAAATATAGGACCAACATCCATACACAAGTATACAACAAGGTGGGGTCCACAAAGGTGGCCCACATTTTAAAAACCAGCTGACATTTAAGTTTTTCCAGCAAGCAGAGTGGCTGGACAGTCCAGAAAATCTAGACCGTCCAACCTCCTTGGCCCACCCTTTTGGGTGATCAAACAGGGACAAATGATGGTGAAATTTGTCATACTTCTAAGTGGGGTCCACACCTCCAGAAATAATCAAATAGTGGAGGTAAAACATCCTCCAAATCAGTCCATTAACTATGCCAAAAACAAACAGTCCAGAATTTTTCTGGACAGCAAGGTCTGTCTGAAAACAACTGATCATAGCTACTGAATAAAGGGGGAAATACCCCACAAAATTTATGCTGTGGTCCACCTCAGTGGACCCCACAAACATCCAGGCCATACCCCCTCCATGAAACCCATTACATGTGCCCAAAATGGAGCAAATAGAGTGCCAATGTCAATGGAATGGACAACCATGGACGTCCATTTTGGTTGGACGGTCTGGATATTCTGGGGCCACTAAGTGGGCCACACACATCAGGAAATCAAGAATAAAATAATGGAAAATAAAAATAATCAAGCCACAAGAGAGGAAAATGACATGCATCAAAGGAAAATGTCATGATGGGGTCCATGGAGAATGGCCCCATTCATGGATCATGCATGCAAGGAAAAGGGGTCATTGGCCTCTACCATGGAGACATGAGGGACCTCCATCACCGCTTGATGGGCCCCACAAGCTCCTAAGAAAGAAATGAAGAAGGATCTAAGAGCACCCACCTTGATCCTTACAAAAATCTTGGTCTCTTTACTCCTCTAACTCCAAGGAAGGGAAATCAATGGATGAGATGATATTGAAATGGATGGATTTAGAGAGATTAGGGAAAGAAGGGGCTAGAGAAAATGGGAGATTTGCTCGCCATGGAGAGAATGAGAAGTAGGGAGAGAGGTAAGGAGAAAGAGGGAGAGGGAGAGAGGGAGAGGGAGAGAGAGAGAGAGAGAGAGAGAGAGAGAGAGAGAGAGAGAGAAATAATTTGTTTGTAAGAAAAGAAATAATTACCTATGGGAGGAGAAAACAAGGTTGTAGGGTAGAGTAGGCTTTTGGCTGGTGTGTGTGGGGGTGGGTAGTGTTAACTATGGAATTTTAGTGGTGTGTATAGTGTTGCATGGGAACTTGTGCTAAGAGGAGTGGGGTCTACATGCATGACACTTAAGTGGGCCACATGATTAAGGGTCATACAATGAAATGTACACAACTTTTGATCTACATATCAGATTTATGCGCGAGACGCGGCGTTAGAATCGTGGCGACGATATGGTCCCAATGGCATAGGTCTCAGCTCGATCTGAGTTGTGTCTACGTGACCGGACTCAAGGATGACACAAACACTATCCGTTGGTCGCGGGTCACCGAAATTTGACTGGTAGGACCGCGAGACCAAGATGAATGAGATGCATACTTATACACGCACATGCACACATACAGACTCGGGTTGAGTCTTACATTTGCTTTGTTTTGATTCATGCTTTTATTGAACCTTATGGATTCTAGTTCTTTATTAAGGAATATTTTTAGTTTTTAATGGTTTGTTGTAACAAATTACAATAGATTTGCAATTGCTTTGAATATCTTCTTTTCCTGAATTGAGATTGTGAAATTAGTAAGTCCCATTGTTCACCATCATTCATTGGGCATGGTTGGGTGATGGAATCCTTCCTAATCTTCATAATTCTCCTATGATTGGTTGTGGGATTGGTATATCCTGTTGTTTGCCATTGTCTCCTAGGCATGGTTGAGTGATGGAATCACTTCCAATCATCACAACTCTCATCACAACTCTCATATGTTAGGTGGCCTTTAATTCATGTCTTTTCTTTTTCTAACTGGATAAGATAGGACTCTGATTCTAGTTGGATCTCTTGAATCATGCAAGGTGGCCTCCCAATAGCTACAAGTGGATCCTTGGCAACCTAGTTCCCACCTTTAAATTCACAAGTTTCAATTACAAATTCACAATTACTCTTTCAAATATTTCAGATTTAGTTTTACATCTTCTTCTAATTCTACTCCTAGTTACTTTCAGAAACGTACAAGATTAGTCCCTGTGGATTTGACATCGGTCTTACTAAGATTATTACTACATCGCGACCCTACACTTGGGGTTTTGAACACAGTTGTATTATATAGCCTGAATGACATCCTTGGGTAAGCAAAGGTGCTAAAGGGTCATGTAAATGTGGTCTTCTCATGATCTTTAAGGACTAACTTAATCTGATTGTAGCCTGAGTATCCATTTAGGAAGCAAAATTAGGAATGACTGGCCAATCGTTCCAAAATTTAATCAACAAACGATAAAGGAAAGTGATCTATTCTCGTGATGGCATTTAACTTTTTGTAGTCAATGCACATTCTCCAACTAGTGATAAATTTAGTAGGTATGAGTTCATTGTTGGCATTGGCTACGATGCTAATTTAGGATTTCTTAGGCACCACCTGAGTTGGGCTCACCCACTGACTATCGGATTAGGGTATATGATACCCATATATAATAATTTCAACACCTCCATCCTAACCATATCTCATGTTTGTATTTAGTTGATCTTGTGGTTGCCTTTATGTTTTGGCATTTCCTCTAGGTATATTTGGTGAGTGAAAATCATAGGGTCAATTCCCTTAAGATCCATAATAGTCCATCCTATGACACTCTTGTGGTTCTTAAGAGTAGCAATCAGATTGCTCTCTTGCTCGCCATCCAAGTGAGAAGAAATCACCACTAGATATGTTTCTCATTAACCTAAATAAACATATTTCAATTCAGATGGCTATGGTTTTAGGTCAAGCTTTGGTGGCTTGATACTAGTTGGTAGAGGCTTTGAGTCTATAAGTGGAAAATTTTCAAAGTTTGACCTCCACCGGCTAGTTTCAAATACTGGCTTAGAATTTAATAAATCACTCACTATATTTAATATCATATGATAGTCAAAATCCATAAAGTGAGCAATACAGGCTTCTAAGGGGTCAGAGATTGTAGTCAATATGAGCTCCTCTACAAGTGTGTCAATCACTTTACCTCGTGGACCTCATCTACATCCCCAAGTTTTTTGCATTGAGTGAATACGTTCACCTCTAATGTCATGTTCCCAAAGGATAGCTTCATCAGTCCATTCTAGCAATTGATAATTGTATTTGAAGTGGCCAGGAAGGATGATAAAAATTTAAGTGATGTCATTTATAACCGGCTATGTGTCTAAGACAATAAAGTCTACTAGGTAGTAGAACTTATCAACCTTGACTAACACATCCTTTACCACCCCACTCGGTATATGACTAGATTAGTCAGCAAGTTGTAATGTCATCTTGGTGGGTTTTAATTCACCAAGCCTCAATTGTTCAAATACTAAGTAGGGTATGAGGTTAACACTTGCCCCCTAAGTCTGGCAAGGCTTGTTCAATCCAGAATTTCCTTATGACACATGTGATCATAGGGCTACCCAGGTCTTTGTACTTTGGAGGAGCATTTTGATTGATAATCACGCTCACTTGTTACATTAAAAAGAATTTCTTTTGCACATTTAATTTTCATTTAACCGTACAAAAGTCCTTAAGAAACTTGGCATATAAGCAAAATTTGCTTAATCGCATCCAACAAGGGAATGTTGATTTTGACTTATTGAAAAATCTATAAGATGTCCTGATTATCTAATAAGTGTTTTGATGAGACAAGACGTTGGAGGAACAGAGTCGCAGGCTTATATTCATGCACCGACTCTTTGTTATGTGGGGTAGGGCTTGATCCATTTTCACTATTAGATTTTCTAAATCCTTAGGCGTGTCAGCCTTCATCAGTATAGTCTTGTATATTTCCTTTCCACTTCTAAGAGTGGTGATGGACTTGGCTTGTTCAACATTTGGATTAGGAGGATTCAAATCACTTACTTTATATTGTCCTTTTAGGTTAGGGTGAGGTTGGGCCGGAAAGGTCCTTTTCCCCCTAACAGTTAAGTGTGATTCAATCCTCAAAACTGATGTTTTAGATCACTTATGGCCTACAATGTGGACTGATTTGCATTTGCCCTTGCATGAATGCTTGCAGCGTGTCCTCAAGGGTCCTCTTTTGTGGTTGGACTCGTGGTGCATTTTGAGGTGCAAGGGGAGGTCCTTGAGGAGGAGTGCTTGCATTAGTAGTTAGCCCATTTCTCTAACTGAAGTGGGGATGATTCCACCAATTAGGATTGTATGTGTTATAGTTGGATGCACTGAATGGGTGTTGGAAAGCATTCATGGCATTCACTTGAGCTTGCAACATATCTTGAAAAGTTGAGATTGTAGGACAACCCTTTATGAGGTGTGCATTAATCTCGCATATTCAACATACACTTTCAAAAAGTGCATTGGTGGGTTGGATCACTTCCACCTTTCTTAGTTCCATGGTCTCAACTTTTCGAGTGAGATCCCCAACTTTGCATTCACGTTGTCATCCTCCTTAAGGATCAATATTCCCCCTTTTTCTTTAGGGTTAGGCTTGTAATTAGTTGATTTATTTGTGGTGTTCCATGATTGTACGTTTTTAGCTAACTTATCAAGGTCATCCCATGCCTCCTCTGGGTCCTTTGTCATGAACTCACCATTACAAATCATCTCACCAAATTGGTGAATATTTGTACTCAGTCCATAATTAAAGAAACTGATTACTTTCCAAATTTCATAACCAACATTGGAAGAAAATTTTAAGGAATTCCCTTATCATCTTAGCATTAGAAGAATGTCTCATCTTCCTTTTTGGTGAAATTCATGATAGTGTACCTTAAGGTGTTGGTTTTATGAATTGGTAAGAACTTTTTAAGGAATTCCCTGATTATCTCAGCCCATGTGCCTATTGAGCGTAGTCTTAGCGAATGGAGCCATGACTTGGCTCTCTCCTTTAGAGAAAAGGAAACTACTTGAGTCTAATGACATCTTGAGAGACGTTGTTGTAATGCAGAGTCGCTAAATCTCATCAAATTCTCTTGAGATGTAGATACGGGCTTTCTGAGTCAAATCTATGAAATTTAAGAAGAAGTTGGATCACTCTCAGTTTGAAATCCAAGTTACCTACATTAACCAGAGAAATCATACACAAGGGTGTGTTTGTTCTTGCCAATTATAGGTAATCTCTTAAAGTTCTAACTAGGGGAATGTAGTGTGCCTCATTCTCATCATGCACCGTCATAACCGGTGGTGTGTTTCACATGGGAATCTCATTAAAATTTTGTTTAGTTTTTGCCATATTCTCCTCAAAGTATGGCTCCTTCTGAGGCTGTTTGGAGCGTTTGCGTCCATTGTTTGAGATGATTCAAGTGCACTCAGATATTTTCTAACTCGACAGTAGAAGAAAAGCCCACCGGCTAGACTTCATTACTTAGAAGTTATTATGTATGGTCCCTTACCCACTTGGGCATTAACCAGGCACAAAAAACTAAGTCCTACACCTACACCAAGAAAGTAGAGTCGTACAATGAAAATAAAAAATCTTACAGTAATTAGATTTGACTAACAAGCAATAAGAATAAGATGAGGGAACAGAGTTACCAGTTTATAAGAACTAGGATTAATAATGTTATAAAAGAAATAAAAAAAATGATGTTAGTTATTATTATTATTATTATTATTATAAATATCTGTAAAAATACCTAACCAAAACTAATCTGCATAGAATCAAACCATAAAAGCAAAACCCTAGAACTAGAAATCAAAATCATAACTTAAACCTAAGTATTCTTAGCATAAAATCCCTGGCAACGACACTAAAAATTTGATTGAACCCAACGATTAACAATCCTAAGTATAGTGCTGCAATGTTATTCACAACCCCAAGTGTAGGGTCGCAATGTAGTAATAACTCAGTAAGACCGAGGTCGAATCCACAGGGACTAAACTTGTACATATTCTGAAAATAACTAGAACTAGAATTAGAAAAAGATATAAATTGAAATCCGAATAATTGAGAGTAATGGTCAATAATGTTGATTAAAACTTTTGAATTTAAAGGTGGGAACTACGGTGCCAAGGATCTACTTGTAGCTATCAAGATGCTACCTTACTTGATTCAAGGAACACAATTGGAATTAGAGTCATATCTTATCTAATTGGAAGATAAAGCAATTTAAATCAAATATGAACTTTTCATTGACCTAATTCTCAATGGAGGAGAATTTTTATGATTGAAAGGGATTCCATCACCCTACCATGCCCAGGAGATGATGGTGAACAACGAGATTTACCAATCTCACTATCTCAAAACAGGACAAGAAGATATCCAAAGCTATCACAACATCTATTGTAATTTGAGTAACAATAAATCATAGAAAACTGAAAATATTTCCTTAATATCAAACTAGAAATCAATGAAGTTAAATAAAACAAGAATCCAAGCAAAATAAACATCTAAACACGCTACAAGCTTCACCTGTTAGCCCTAGCTAAGAGATTTAGCAAACTATAGACATGATTGAAACCAAATCTCTTAAACAAAGCATGAAAAATAAACTAGGGAAGAAGAAAAACTCTTTGACGGCTGCTTCACCATGTTGTATTGTGCCTTGAGACCTTTTTAAACCGTAGAAGATGCTTTGGAGCATCCTAAGAAGTCCTATTTATAGTTGTGGAACTCCAACTTTTGCATTGAGTTGGAAAAAATCTAAAAATCGCCTCAAATTTATGCACTCTACGCAGTTTTCCAAAATATGTTCTGAGTTTAAACCACCTCAAATTTACACACTTCGTGTAGTTTTCTAAAATAGGCTCAGAGTTTCAAAATATGCTTTTTCAGGACAATTTTATGAATATGTTTGTTTTCAGGACAATTTCAGGATTCCTTTTCTTCACTTCAAATCTTTTATTCTCTTTATTCCTCACTTGATTTTCTTGAATCTTTGCATGTGAATTCTTCATTAATGACTTTCAAATCTCCAATTCTTTATTTCTCACTTTTGGGTATAAAATTTTCTTTTAGCATCAATTTCACCTTAAGCTCTCGAAATCACCTCGCACATGAAAATATGCATAATTAAATCAATTAAGCACTATCATGTTTATAAAACCAAGGTATAAATAGGGAGAAATATGCAATATTTCACACTTAACAAATGCAGTAATAACTCAATAAGACCGAGGTCGATCCACACAGAATTTTGTGAGAACATACTAAAAAATTAATCTAAGAAAATCGGTTGGTCTAGGTTTTTAATCCAGTGAAATAGAAGAGTTATAAAAATAATTAATAAAAATACTAAGGATCCATGAATCCCCAATCAATAGTTTTTTAATTTAATTTGTCTTCTTGAGTTGATAACTCAACTAGAACTGGATTCCATTCCGTTCTAATCGGAAGATAACATAGTTATATCAATAAAAGCATCCATTATAAATTAGGGTTATGATAGGCTTAATCGCTCATGAAGATCTAGGTAATTACATCATGAGGAACTTGGAGGTGACAATAGATCAAACAACTTTACAGATTGATTCCTTCTCCAATCTAGGAATTCAATCACACCAATCACAATTTAACAAAAAAAAAAAAAATAATTGAAAAATGATTTAACTATCAAATATCCATTAAAAACTTCATCCCTTAACCTTAGCTAAGAGATTAGCCAACCATGACTAACATCTTAAATAAAATGAAAAGAAAAACTAGAAAAATAAACTAAAATGGAAGGATTGAGAAGGAAGGATGATTCCGAAGAAGCTTTGTCACACTTAGGTCTCTCTCCCAAGCCCTAATTCATACTTAGATTAACTTAGAACATACCTTTAAATAGGAAAAGTTTACATAGACTTGGAATTAACTTTAAATTTACGCACTTTTATTACGCTTCGGTCACACCGACCGTCACCTTTGGTCGCACCGAGTCCAGCCGAATTTCATAAAAATTTGTCTGAAGTCTCTGTCTTCCTTAAATCACACAGAACTCTCCTTTGGTAGTACTGAACATGGCTTCTGTCGGACCTAAGTGTCGAGTTAAATTAACTATGAAAATCACAGTTTTTTGCTAGATTGTTCTATACACATTCGGTTAGACCGAACCAACCTCATGTGGGACTGAATAATATGTTATTTCTGTTATTGCATTGCATGATTTTTTAGTCTTTCATCCTTTATACTTGGTTTTCTTGGATCTTTAGAATGTGAATTATTCAATAATGACCTCCAAATCTCTAAGTCTTCTCTTAATTAATCTTTTAAGCTTAATCCTCCTTAAGCATGATTTCATCTTTGTTTTCTAGATTACATCCCATGTACAAAATATATATTATTTAATTAATTAAGTACTTTGAATGCATGAAAACTAATGCAATTGAGATAGTAAATATGCAATATTAAGAAGTTATTACACCCCAACCAACATTTTCTAGTCCCGAGTAAAACATGTGAAAAACTCTAAATTCCAAACTAATTCCAAAAAGAGTCAATCGTGTAATCTCAAATAATTTCAAACCAAACTAATCCAAAGATAACCTAAATTAAACATATCATTCACCCAAATTCCAGTACTTTAATAAATATTTTGATTAAACTCAAAGTACTAATCATATAATTGAATAATTTCCAACATTGAGTTTCATGAATGTATTATGTAATCTAGACTTAATACCACCATAGATCCAAATTTTCCATTTTCATGTCTATAATTATAATCAATGAAATGATCAAATCAATTAAAGCCTAAATCAAAACTTGTCTTACAACTCGACAATTCATTCTTTCAGCTCTTGATTTTTTATTGACAGCTTTCACTCTATTACTCATTTTCTTTTTTTACCTATCCATTCATTCTCCTCTCTTTTTTTCTTTTATACCAAATAGTCTTTTCATGGATAATTCAATAGGTAGCCCTTTTCGACAACTCATTTTTACCTAGGTAATACTCTTTCCTTGTGACTGCATCTAACTTCCTGTTGTCAATACACATTCTCCAACTAGTGGTAACTCTAGTTGGAAAAAGTTCATTATTTGCATTGGCCATGATAGTAATTCTAGACTTCTTGGGCACTACCTGAGTTGGGCTCACCCACTGACTATCGGATATAGGGTAGATGATACCCACATTTAATAGTTTCAGCACCTCCATCTTCATCATGTCACTCATGTTTGGATTTAATCGACATTGTAGTTATCTCGATGTTTTGACATTCTCCTCCAAGTGTATTCGGTGAGTACAAATCTGGAGGTCAATTTCCTTAAGATCCACAATAGTCCATCTTATGATACTCTTGTGATTCTTAAGAGTAGCAATCAGCTTGCTCTCTTACTCATCATCCAAGTGGGAGGAAATCACCACTAAATATATGTCTCCTTGACCTAAATAAATGTATTTTAGCTTGGAAGGCAATGGTTTTAGGTCAAGCTTCAATGGCTTAATACTAAACGGTGGAGGCTTTAAGTAATGAGTGGAAAATTTTCAAAGCATGGCTTCTATTAGTTAGTTTCAAGTACCAGCTCAGAATCTAATAAAGCGCTCACAATATCCAATATCATGTGATTGTCAGAATCCATAAAATGAGCAATGCAGGCTTTTAAGGGGTTGGAGATTGTAGTCAACATCAGCTCCTCAATGAGTGCATCGATCATGTTTACCTCACGGATCTCATCTACATCCCCAAGTTGTTTGCAGAGATTAAAGACGTTTACCTCTAACATTATGTTCCCAAAGGATAGCTTCATCACTCTATTTCGACAATTGATAAATGTATTTGAAGTTTTTAGGAATGGGTGTCTTAGGATGATCGGAATTTGAGTGCTAGCATTTATAACCGGCAGTGTCCAGGACAATAAAGGCTACTAGCTAATAGAACTTATCAACTTGGACCAAGTAAGGAACGGTCAGCAAGTTGTAGGGTTATCTTGAGGGGTTTTCATTAATCAAGACCCAATTGTTCGTACACTAAGGGACGCTTACCCCCAAGTCTAGCAAGGCTTGTTAAATCCAGAATTTCCCCATGATACATCAGATCATAGGGCTACCCGGGTCTTTATATTTTAAGGGAGCATTTGTATAATAATCTTGCTCAGTTGTTCCATAAAAAAGGCTTTCTTTTGCATATTTAATTTACGTTTAACCGTGCAAAGGGCCTTAAGAAACTTGGCATAAGACAAAATTTTCTTAATCGCATTCAGCAAGGGGATATTAATCTTGACTTGTTTGAAAATCTTTAAGATGTCTTCATTCTTAGATGGGCATTTTAATGAGACAAGTCATTAGGGAAACGGAGTTGTGGGCTGGTACTCATACACCAGATCTTTGTCATGAGGAGTAAGGCTTGGTCCATTATCATCCTTAGATTTATCTGAATCCTTAGGTGTGTCGGCCTTTATCGGGATTGTCTTGTCTATTTCCTTTCCACTTCTAAGAGTGGTGATGGACTTAGCGTGCTCCACATGTGGGTTAGAAGGATTCAAATCACTTACTTTGTATTGTCCTTTTGGGTTAGGCTGAAGTTGGGTTGGGAAGGTCCCTTTCTCCTTAACAGTCAAGTGTCATTCGATCCTCAAAACCAACATTTTGAGATCACTTATGGCTTGCATGGTGGTCTGATTAAATTGCATGTGCCCTTACATGAATGGTTGTAGTGTATCCTCAAGGGTCTTCATTTATGGTTGCACTTATGGTACACTTTGAGGTGCAGGGAGAGGTCCTTAGGGCGAAGTGCTTGCATTAGCGATTGGCCCATTTCTCCAACATAAGTTGAGATGATTTCACCAGTTAGGATTGTATGTGTTAAAATTTGGTCCACTAAATGAGCATTAGTAAGAATTCATGGCATTTAATTGAGCTTGCAACACCTCTTGAAAAGTTAGAATTGTAGAAAAATCCTTTGTAAGGTGTGCACTGCTCTCGCATATGCCACAAGAGCTTTCAACAGCCACATTGGTAGGTTGGATCACTTCCTCCTTCCTTAGTTCTATAGCCTCAAATTTTCGAGTGAGACTCGCAATCTTCGCATTCACATCATCCTCCTCTTTAAGGATGTATATTCCTCATTTCTCCTTAGGAGTAGGCTTGGAGTTACCTGATTTGTTTGTGCTGTCTCATGGTTGTGCATTTTTAACTAACCTATCATGGTAATCCCATGCCTCTTTTGGGTCCTTGGTCATGAACTTGCCATTGCACATCATCTCAACAAATTGGCACATATTCAAGTTTAAACGATCATAGAACAAACTGATTACTCACCATATTTCATAATCATGGTGTGGACATGCGATATACCAAGACTAGGCTTAAGGTTGGGTCAAGGTTAGGACGAAAATCCACTCTCTTAGAATTTTCCTATAAGGAGGATAAAGTGATTCCCGTCATTTATGCATTCAAGGAATCCCAGCTTAATGATATGCCATTAAGGTAGTTGTTGAAGGATCCTTGAATGCGGAAGTTCATTCCCCAATCCACTCTATTGATTATCAATGGTAAGGGTGGATTGGAGGATAAACTTCCTTGAGAGAAAGGGCTTTGGATATATGATCTAAGGTTAAACACTCAAAATCATTCTCTTCTTTCTCTCTCAGCAACAAAAGACAAGTCCTCTATATATAGGCAAAAAGTTCTAACGGATATAAAACAGTCATATTTATGACAAAGTTCAATATCATCGAGCATATACTCTCGAAGCATCGATGGTCTGCTCGATGACTCGAACTCAATGTCATACGCTTTTGAAACTTTTGCCAATTGGTCGATGAATCGAAACTATTGTCGATGTCATCAGATTTTGAACTCCGATTCCATCGATGATAGGTTCAATCCATCGACACTTGAAAAATGAGAGAGACTTGACTTTGAAATATTTTAGGATTTCATGAATGATCGAGGAACCATCGAGATCATCGGAATTTAAATGTCGATGATATCGATATCAGAGTTGAGGCATCGATAAATCTAACAGATTTTTCTTTAAGCTTGCTGGACGGTTTATGAGCTTGTTTGATGCAATCGACCTGGTGCTGATGTCATCGATATTTGAATATCGATTCTATCGAAGGGCCCCCGATCATAGTTAAAAACAACCTGAAATATCTACTATAAGATATGCGGGCCCACGATCGATATCATCGATGGACTTCCGATATTATCAATATTTGATTTCAGATCCAATCGGAAGAGCGTCGATCTATCGAAGGATTTTGAGATTTTCATTAAAAAATAGGGGCACCGAAAATCTGCCTGTCGATCTTATTGAGCCACTTTCGATGTGCTTGAGATGTGTATATCGATGATATCGTTAGGAGAATCGATATATCGATAAATCAGTCCAAATGAGTATTTAGTTGCTAGACACTTTTAGTCTTTATATCGATAATATCGATAGGTGCATCGATAGATCGATAAATCCGTCAAGATGAATATTTAGTTGCTGGACACTTTTAGTCCTCACATCGATAATATCGTTAAGGTATCGAGGACATCGACAGAATAGGTCGATCATATCGAGGGTGTTTCGATAAAATCGATAAGGCAAGAAAAACTTAGAGATTTTCCTATTTTGAAAAAAAGTTTTCTCACCTTAAAACCCTATGATTTCTAACTTGTTTTTAAGGGTTTTATTCACCTGGTGTTTTGGGTCATGGGATGTGAGGCTTTAGGTTTACCTGTGGCAAGCTTACACACATCCGGTTGAGGTAGACGCTTGAATTGATCTTCCTATCAGGCTCTATAGACAATCTGACTCAACACTCACGTAACTTGACAAACCAGGGCACTTTCAGTAGGGTCCGCACAGATGGATGGTCAGGATAAAGCCCATACACCATGAACGGTGTTAATAAAATATATACATCATGGTGTAACCCACCATCTGGACGGACGGACGGACGGCTGGGTATACAATACGTATATCATAGGTAGGCCCCCCCCCCCACACGTGCAGCGTGTGTAGGGTGGGTCCCACGTCCTGAAAAGGGATGAACATAGTGGATTGAAACCATACGTCATGGTAGAATCCCACCGTCCAGCAAATTAAATGGTGGGGATATACAAAACATGCATCTGTGATGGGGTTCATGTCCCAGTTGGACGGTGGAGACCCCACACGTGTAGGGTGGGTCCCACCATCCCAGGGTCAGATGGCATAGATGAAACATAAATATCTGGTGGGTTCACACGTGTGGACCCATCATCTGTTTTGAATTAGTCTAATATTCGTGTTGCCCTTCATCCAAGCGTCCTGGCTGTCTAGCGGACGGACGACCTGGATGAAACCCATCATCAAAGTGGGTCCACATGTCCCACATGTGGACAACTTGGATATAACACATACCTCGACAGTGGGCCCCACCGTCCAGCAATTTGGACGATGTACATTAAGGTGGGTCCCATCGTCAATGGATGGTGAGGATACACACATATACATCAGGTCGGGCCCACAAATCTATGGTAATGTGATACAGCAGCAGCAGCTGTAGCTGCGTGTGGTGCTCTAGCCAATCCGCTTCCAAGCTGGTGGGTCTCATGTATTGATGCAGCACGTCCAGATGGTGGGCCCCACATTGGATCAAGCTGTTACTTGTGTTTTCCTTTACCTGGGCATGTCTAGACGGGCAGCCAGTGGACCCACTCGGCGGACGATATGGATAAAATACATACACATCATAGTGGGTCCATAATCGGTGTGGATCTAGTGGGCCATGCCCATCACAAGGGGGAGAGAGAGAGAGAGAGAGAGAGAGAGATCGATGAGAAGGGGAGGGACCCCGCCACTATGGGCCCTCCCTATACAATGCATACATCAAGATGGGTCCCACCATAAGTGGGCCCTCAAATCACAAAATCAATGGTAGAAAATCATAAAATCACCCACCTATTGGCCTCCTTCTTGGTTCGATGGAATGCTGAACTCCTTGGCTTCAATCTTGATGGAAGATGATGAAAAATAAATGTTGAGATGGGAGATGAGAGGGTTGGAAGTGAGCCACACTAAAGCTCCTCTCATGGAGCTCTCTTGCTTGGACGTTGGGTTGCTTAGAGTTTTCTTGAAAATGGAGAAAATGAGAGAGAGAGAGAGAGAGAGAGAGAGAGAGAGAGAGGATGGATGTAAGAGAGAGAGGGATGGGTGAGTGAGTGATGGGTGATGGGGAGAGTTGACTTTAACGTACTTGTGTAAGAGAGAGGTAAGGTTTGCTTGTACTTGAGGATGGGATGTGGTACTTAACATTTGATGTGATATGATGGGATTGATTTAATTAGAGATTCTCTTGGGTTTTACAACACGCGGTGTTTTCCTCGAACTGAATGTCGGCTCACATCTCCTGGCGTGGGTATCGCCTCAGTGCGTAAGATGCAGCATCAGAACTGCGGCGACGGCACGGTCGCAAGGGTACAAGTCTCGGGTCAAGCCGACTTGGGCTGATGGGGTACAACTAAGGATTGCATGCAAATGCTATCTACGCGTCGCGGGTGGCTGGAATTCGACCAAGATGACCGCAGTAGCCTAAGGAACGGTACGGGCTAGGATACGGGTCTTACATCTTTTATGGCTCACATTCTTCACTCAGTTGTTTCTGGTGTTCAAGTTTGTCTTCCGTCTCTTATTTGTTATATCATAATTCAGTTTCATCTCCATCCTAGCCATAGTGATATTCCTTTTGCTTATCTGATGGTCACCCTAGCTATTCATAGTCTTGTGGTCATGCCTGTTGGAGAAGCTCCTATTTTCCATCTACCCTTCAACAATTCCAAATTAACAAGGTGAATCTGAGATTGGTACCTGGCCAAGTTGATAGGGATGATGGAGGAGCTGCTGAAGAAGCTGGGGAGGAAGATGTTTTACCTCCTGATGATGTGAACATGGATGATTTATTGATGAATTAGAATCTGATTCTGAGGCTGATCCTAACTTTCATCCATCTAAGTTGGATGAGTGGTTGAGAACCTTAGAGGAAAAGGTGGAAGGTTTTCATGTATCCTAGGAATCTCAATTCAAGTATATGCACAAATATCTTAGGTGCATTAACAAGGGATTACATCAAATTGATCGTTCTATCCCTACTTCTGGTTCTGACTAGTCTTTTCATTTTGGGCATGTTTTAACTATTATTTTTATTTGTGCTTGAATAGTATTTGGACTTATAAATTTTTTTTTAACATGACTTTGTAAAGGCCGAGCAATATGTCCTAGAGGGGGGGAGGGGTGAATAAGACTATGCCAAATAAAAATTAATAAGCAAAATATAAACAATAAGAGAGTCAAATGAAAAGCAAATAACCAAAGGAAATAACAACCTCAAAAATCAAGTATTGAGAGGTTGATACCAACTTGGTTCTAAGGATAACCTGACACCAAAAACCAATGATTTATGATAGGACAACCTTACTAGAATGTGGGTGAGTATCAAAAACTCAAACTGAAGAGGATCTGAAAGAAATAGAAACTAATCTATTACAACATTCACCACACAATGTTGAAATGTAAAGATTACAACATTCACAACCACAAATACATCCCACAATAATAAAAGATAATGAAATAAACCACACATCCACCAAACACAAAATTATAGTGGTTTGCTTGTGTGTACACCAACTGTTAAATAACAGCCACACAACTACTCCAGTCCTAATATCCACTCCCTTGGGATATTAGCATTCACTAATCAAAATAGGTTTTTTAAGGTTCACCAAAAACCTTCACAATTGTGTCTTTCAAGTGGGCTTATACAATTTAAAAACCCCACGCTCTGAGTTTTCTGGATCACCTCAGATAAAGCACAAATGGAAATTTTCTAGAACAATCTCACCAACCAAACAAATAGAATTGAATTACAGAAAAAGTAAAATACTTATCTATATGATGATTCTGAAGCAGCCCTGTAGAACTAATTTGATGATGACGTAGATGTTCAACATTCAGTCTCATAAGTATATAGGGTTCTAAGTTTAGATGATTTTTAATTAAATCAGCAAGGGCTTGGTTTTCATTTTGATCTCATAAAAGGGTAAATCAAATGTCCCTTTTCAACATAAGAGTGGAATAGAGAATCAAAATCAAAATACAAGAGCTACTTTAAAGAATCTAAAATATGCACAAAATAGCCTAGAATGTACTCAAAATAAACTCTGAGTGATTGCTTAAGAATGATAAGAATTGAATTGAAAACTCTAAAATTTGAGCACTATTTATAGGTGAAAAATCGGTTCGCATGACTGGCCTTTGGTTAGTTACGACTGCCCTTATCCAAACTGATTTTCAAAAATTATGGTGCGATAAGATTTTTCAGTTGTACGACTGGCCTTGTGGGTCCCACGATTGGTCGAGTGGCTTGCTCGACTAGTTGTGGACACCACACGATTGGTCGTGTGTGTCACCCCTCAAACTCCGAAACTGGACTCACAAAATTTCCGATCGCCGAATCTAGCACCGACAGCTTCCGTAGAACCCCATTCTCGGATCCCAGAACCCATACGCCAGGTTCCGATCTTGGGATGCTACAAGGAGGATTTTCAACATTAGTTTAATTCGTAATAAGCATAACCAAAGGCATAACCCACAAATAACAACTAAAAACTCCATCACATTTCCACTATGATAAAAAACTTTACAAGTACAATCAACATAAAGGGAAATACAATGATAATTGACAAAAAACTCAAAAATGATCTTCTCTGCGCTCTTGCCTTAGCGCTGCTGCGTCCCAACGTCACCTGCATGCAACGGTCGTGCATAAGCTTATAGAAAGCTTAGAGGGTGGTGAAAGTGTGTGCGCAAGGTAGTAATGAAGTATCAGAGTAATGCGGAACATGCTAATGAATCCATGGATACTGTTAGTCGTACCAAGGCTATGCGATGCAAGGCATGAATGATGTCTGCCATACCAAGGTCATGCGATGCAAAGTGCAACTCAAGCATACAAATCCACATCTAAGTCCACATATCAATACAACTCAAATTTAGAATATTACCTGGGTCTAGTATACTCTAAACCAGATTTCTGCCCCATCGCACGTAATAAGGTAAGTGGAAGAGACCTCACTACCTGCCTACCAATATCGGGCGCGGCTCGTCGATAGCGGACCCATTCCTCGAGCTGGTCAAACTCAGCCTAACTTTGGCCCCTCTTCTCGGGCGGGTAAGGCCGCACCCTCTTCCAACCGACCACGACACAGTGAAAAGTGCAGTCATCTGGTAATCGACACTTGACGCTCCTGCACCCACTTGGTTTAGATGTTGGAGTAACCTCTTGGTACCATAAGGGTTTAGGAACTTTCACCCAGGGATATCTATAGCACCCCATGTAAAACAAGATTTTCGGTATCCAATCCTGCCAACCACGATACGCCTGTGGAGGCTATGACCCTGATGTCGCCAGGGTGTACGGTAACCATGTCACACAATGTGAAATGCATGAATCATACTATCCAGTCATGCAGTAATCCTGCGCGTCTCGTGCGCTCATGTGGGACAACACCGCCTAACCGGGAGCCCCTAGACAATCTGTCTGAAGGTATATGCTATGATCAGTCACTCCTCATATCAAGCATACATATGATGCATATGATCATGAATCATGGAACTATACTAAATATGTTATATGGTGATGGATGTTGTTCATAACAAAGATGGGCCTAGACGGTTTACAAGTATGGCCTAACAATGGGTCCTAGGGAGAATTATAATGCGGGCGTTTAACCAACATTATTCTTACAATGTAGACGTCAAACCAACATTGCTCCCAAGGCACGACTGTCATAACATCATTACACAAACCATGGTAGAATCATACATCTTAATAGACTTGTGTACATCCAATTGGGCCTCGACCCATGGGCCTTAGGTACAACAAATGGGCCGCATAACATGGGGCTTAAGTATATCAGGTGGGCCTCAATGGTTGGGCCCTAACTACATCAAGATGGGCCTAATCATATGGGCCTCATGTATATCCAGGTGGGCCTCAACGGATAGGCCACAAATAAACCAAGATGGGCCTCATACATATGTCAAAGTGGGCCTCATACATATATTAAAGTGGGGTCCACTTGAACTATTAGATCTGATTCATTCTTTAACTCATACCCAAAAATGAGATTTCCAATGGTTGGATAGATTGGATGCAACACATGCATCATGGTGGGGCCCATGAAAGCCCACCATCAGGTATGTATATAATACATAGTGTATATATACACACACACACACAACACACACACACACACACACACACACACACATGCACAGACCCACACACACGCACACACACGCACACACACACATACACTCACACACGCACACGCACACACGCCCACCACACACATAAATCATGTGGGTCCCACGTGGGGCCCACCATAATGTTTACTTCCCATTCAACCCGTTCATAAGGTCACGCAGACCTAGATGAAGGGTAAAAACAAATTTAAGCTTGATCTGAAACTTCTGTGGCCCCAAAAAAGAGTTTCAATGGCAGGCCTTTAATCAACACTCTTTCTTATGATGTGGGCCGCCTGAGTGTTGGATCGACCTGATATTTGGAGGAGGCCCACTTCAGGGAGGGGCCCACCTCATGGACGGTTTGGATGACAAATATACATCGTGGTGGGGCCCACGGCTGGAGCAGTGGGTTGCTGCCCTCCGTCCGTCAGCCAGCGCAGGTGTCGCCTGCGCCCTCTGCCAAATGACAGTGGCAGCTGCTGCTCTTCTCATTTTTATTTTTATTTTTATTTTTGAAATATGGTTTTTCTGAGGAAAATCACATGTGGGGCTTGCTACTTGAGGATCCACTCCGTCCAAGGGATTCTATGGCTCGAAATACACCAAACAAGTTCAATATACAACATGTTTGGTGTGTAGGTACAACAAGGTGGGTCTAAATAGCTTTGAACGGCATGAAATAGAGTCTTTTATGGTATGGCCCGCTTGATTATCGAATTGACCTCATTTTTCGGCTCAACGCCTAAAATGAGGCAAGGAATAGGATGGACGGCGTAGATGGGTCCCATGGACTCCCACCATCAGCAAACACACACCGTTAGCACCCCCCCCCCCCTCGACAACCATACTTCACTGTTGGCGTACACACCCCCGCTGGAGGATCGATGCCAAGACCTTAGTGTTTAGACGAGGCATCTCTACTCATTCTGCCAGTTGAGTTAGGGATGGGTCCCACCGTCCTTGGACGGTGGATGCACCACACGTGCAGGATGGTGCGGCCCACCAAAATGGATGGCCGGTGTGGATGGGTCCCATGGACCTCACACCCTGCACACACTCCACGTCAGTACACACCCATATTAGTACATACTCATGTCAGCACACACACCATGTTAGTACACACTCATGCCAGCACACGCACGTCAGTGCACACCCACTGTTAGCTATTCCCACAGAGCATCTGCCTGGACAGACGGTGTGGATGTACACCTCATCAAGGTGGGTCCCACATGGCTCACCTATTTTAGAGTAGCCTAATATTTGTGTGTGGTGTGTGTGTGTGTGTGTATATATATATATATATATAATATATATATATATATATATATATATACACATATATATGTGTCACCCATGTAAACAGTGGGGTCCACCTCAATGGATGGCGTGGATAAGATCGTGCATCAAGTGGGCCACAAGTCATCATACCCAAAAGAAAACAAAAGAGAGGGAGGTAACAGAGAGGATGGAGGGGGCCCGCCACTATGGGCCCTCCATGATCATAGTGCATACATAAAAATGGGTCCCATTCACAAGTGGGCCTTGTAATAGCAAATCAACGATGGATCACCCACCTTAGATCTTTTCTTCTTAGCTCCAATGGCTTCTTTGCTCCTTAGCTTCAATCCTAACGGAGGAGATGAGGTTTGGATAGTTAAGATGGGAGATGAAGGGGTAGGAAAAGGTGGGCCACACTTGTAGCTTGGAAGAAATGGGGAGAAGCTTGGACGTATGGAAGTCTTGGGTTGCTTGGAATGTAGTTTGAAAATGAGAGAGAGAGAGAGACTTGTAAAGGGAGAGAGATGGGTGATGGATGTGTAAGAAACTTTTGACTTTTGTGGTAGGTTGTGTAAGAAAAGTATGGGCTTGTAAAAGACTTTTTGACTTTAGGGGTTGCTTGAGGAAGGGTGTGAAAGGTGATGTGTACTTGACATGATGTGATTGATTGATTGATGGATTGATGTGACATCTCGTAGAGATTCTTTTCGGTTTCCCATTCACGGCGTTTTCCTCGCACCGAACGCTGACCCACATCTCCTGGGCAGAGTATTGCCTCAGCGCGCGAGTCGCGGCATCAGAACCGCGGCGACGGTGCGATCGTTAAGGTACAAGTCTCGGGTTGAGTCGACTCGGGTTGACGACGTATGAATTATGGTCACGCGCAAATATCGATTAAGGGTCGAAGGTTGCCGGAATTCGACCGGGAAGACCGTGGAAGTCTACGGAACGGTACGGTTTAGGGTACGGGTCTTAGAGTGTGAGTCCAGATTACTCATTGGAAAGCGAGTCAAGCATTGCACGACTGGTCGAGTGGCCTACTCAACTGGTCATGGACACCACACGATTGGTTGTGTAAGTCCAGATTACTCATTGGAAAACAAGTCGAGCACTGCACGACTGGTCGAGCACTATATCACACGACTGATCAAGCAGTTTCCAGGACTGCTCGAAGACCAATAGAAAATTTTCAAAAATTCATAACAAATCCTGGACTGGTCGAGAAAATTCTAAGACTGGTCGAGCCAGTGCTAGGGCTAGTCGAAAGAATAGAATTTTACACTTATAAAATGACCAAAATGACAGACCGAAAGTATAAAATGATCTAATCATGATCTAAGGTAAATCTAGGTCAATCATACCTTACTTGTAAGATAGAACATATGAACACTTAATTATCGATCGCTTCAGTAGCTTTAATTTTTACGATCTTCAAAGTTTGAACTCGACATACCAAACATAATCTTCAACTAAGTCTTGAGTTCTTGGACTTTTCTGGTTCCAGATCTTGAACTGTAATGTTCTTGAAAACTAAGTCTTCACTTTCTTCTAGTTTGAAGATCTCGGTAAGTTTGTCGTAGATATTGGCAAGATAGATTCAACACGAACAGAAAGAATGTCGAAGATTCCATATGAACAGATGCACAAGCTTGATACAAATCAAGATACAAACTTAAATTGGTTTGGCACACCAAAATTTGACAATATTTAGCGTTTATCAACATAACACTTTCAATCTCCCCCCTTGTCAAATTTGTGACAAAACCAAAATTACAATATGCAATAATTATTCAAACAACACATTACACAAGCATATTATGATATGAATAATGCAATAGATATTCAATAATTAGCTCTCCCCCTTAATCCACACTACTCTCTGCAAAAAAAATAAATAAATAAATAAATAAAAATTAACCCATTTCATCCTCGTTATCATATCATATCCTCATATCATTCAACAACGTTCTCCCCCTTTTTGTCACAACATGACAAAGGAAGCGAATAATGATAAAGGAAGATAAGAAGAGAGCAAGTAGAATTAATACTACTTATCCAAATCAAATAAAACAAAGTATCTGAACTGAATAGATAAGAGTTTAAACAACATTATCCAAGCAGTCATAGGAAAAAGAGTTAGAATTAAGTTATTACAGATACCATCAAATAAAAAAGAAACTAGTTAGATCCTGAAGAGGGAGCAGGAATAGATGGATCAATTTGATGTAAACCCTTATTCATGCACCTCATGTATTTGCGCATATAAGCAATTTGAGAATCTTGGGTTACTTAAATCTGAGCCACCTGTTCCTTAAGAGAATGCAACGTCTCAGTAAAATTAGAAGGTTGATAATCACAGTCAGCCTCAGAATTTGATTTAAGTTCATCAAATAAATCATCCATATTAACGTCTTCTTGAGGTAAAGTATTAGCATCTTTAGCTTCTTCATCTCCTCCAGCATTCCCATCAACTTGACCAGTTGCCAAGTCCAAGTTCATCTTATTGATATTAAAGTTGTTAAATGGACGGAGATTAATAGAACCTTCCCCAATAGGCATAACTATCAAAGAATGATCAGCTAAGGCAATCATAAGGTAAGCAAAAGGAATATCGTTATGACTACGGTGAAGACAAAAGTGAATAATATGATGACAGATAAGAGAAGGAAGACAGATATGATGCTAGTTACAACAGAATGCATAATAAGGGCCATAAAAGAGGTCAGCTCAGTCTTATTGCCTGAGCGAGGATAGACATTCGAAATAAAAATCCGATGCAAGACCCTATATATGGGCAACATATATTTAGAACTGAGTGCAGTACCGCCATTCCATTTTGCGTTCATGTTACAGAGAACTCTCGTAATCAATTATTTAGCATTTTCCAAAGCTCTAGCTTGCAAAGTAGATATGGGTACACCGTCATTAACAACAGGTATATCCATGATTGCTAAAATCAAATGACGCTCTACCTTAATAGGACCTTCTCTAGTTGACACAGTAAATGTAAATCATCTTGAGAGAACTCAGAAATACAAGCGTACATGCCCTGCGCAATGGATCGGTATGCAAAACCACCCCAAGATAGTATATTTTCCCATCCTACAGCTTGAAGGAGAGGGACAATATTAAAGCGCTCAATATGATCAACAACGACAACATGCTCAACAATAACATTTCTAAGACGGAAATCCCGCACACTCTCGGGATCCTCTTCGGGAGGCCGAAGATGACGCACGGTAATGGGTGCGGAACGGGAAGAAGAGGGACCGCGAGTGGTTTTCTTCTTATTTCTTCCTTCCATTGCAACAAAATAACAAAGAAACAAAGGGTTGCAAAAAGGAATGAAATGATTCCAAGCAAATCAAATTTTAAGGAAGAAACACTTTCAAACCACCATAAATCTTGAAACAAGAAGCAAAATCAAGATTAAGGATGATAATGAACTTAAATACACAAGGAAATAAAAAATGAAGCAGTAACTGGAGAGTAATCGGAGATGGGTTCGACTGGTCGTGGTTGGGTTTGATGGAGAAGAAGGAAATGAAGAAAAATCACTTTTCCCCAAATAAAAACCCAATTCACGTGTTTCACGACTGGTCGTGTACATACTCGACCGGTCGTGCCATGACTGGTCTAGTGTGTACTTGACTGGTCGTGTAACATAAAAAATGTACAATTTTGCATATATTTAAATTAAAAAATGCAGAATAATATACAAATATTATGATACAAATGAACATAAATCATCAATTCAAATTGCCCATACTAAGATCAAATTTTAATTTTGAAAATTGATTTTTGTCAAGTGATTTTGTGAATAGATCGGCTAGTTGATTCTCGGTCTGAATATATTCTAATGGAATTATCTTTTCTTTCACCAATTCACGAATATAATGATACCTAATGTCAATGTGCTTGGTTCGTGAATGCTGAATAGGATTTTTGGATATATTAATTGCGCTTGTGTTATCACAATATAACATCATAGATTCTTACACATTTCCGTAATCGCTTAGCATTCTCTTCATCCATACTAACTGAGTGCATGCATTACATACTACAATATATTCAGCCTTAGTAGTAGAGAGCGATATGGAACTTTATTTCGTACTTAGCTAGGAAACTAGACAATTCCCTATATAAAAACAACCACCACTGGTCGATTTACGATCATCAATGTTACTAGCCCAACTAGCATCCATGTAACTAGTTAATTGCACACTAGTATCATGTGGATACCAAAGACCAAGATTAGCTGAACTATCGACATATCGCAAATTCTCTTAACAACAATCAAGTGGGACTCTTTAGGGTTCGATTGATACCTGACACAAATTCCAACGCTAAAAGCAATATCCGATTGACTCGCAGTTAAATAAAGTAAACTTCGTATCATACTGCGATACAACTTAGGATCCATACTCTTACTTGTTAAATCCTTAGAGAGTTTCAGAGTGGTACTCATTGGAGTATCAAAATTCTTTCCTCTCAAATCCGAACCTTTTAACTAAGCTCAGAGCATATTTGGTTTGAGAGATGAAGAATCCATCAGGAAGCTGTTTGACTTACAACCCAAGGAAATAATTTAGTTCTCTAACCATGCTTATTTCAAATTTGGATTTCATAAGATCTGCAAACTTAACAGTCATGTTAGCATAGATAGATCCATAGATAATGTCATCAACATAGATTTGCACAATTAAAATATGATCTTTATGTTTTTTAACAAATAATGTTTTATCTACACTCCCCATAACAAATTCATGATTTAATAAGAATTTAGTTAATTTCTCGTATCATGCCCTAGGAGCCTGTTTCAATCCATAGAGTACCTTTTTTAGGCGATAAACATGATTAGCATGCTTAAGGTCTTCAAAACCCTTTAGTTGTTCAACGTATACTTCTTCATGCAAATCACCCTTTAAAAATGCACTCTTAACATTCATTTGATATATTTTAAATTTTTTTAAAGCACGCAATAGATATAAACAGTCTGATTGATTCAAGACGAGCTACTGGGGCAAAGGTTTCATCATAATTAATACCTTCAATTTGAGTATATACCCTTGTACAACCATCCTAGCCGTGTTTTTAATTATGTTACCAAGTCTATCAGACTTATTCTTAAAAATCCATTTTGTTCTGATAATATGTGTCATGCCCCAAACCTAGAAATCAGATTAACAGGAATCCCGATCGCCGAATCCAGTGCCAACAGCCTCCATAGTACCCCATTCTCGGCTCCTAGCATTCATACGTCAGATTCAGATCCTGGGATCGTACAAGGAGGATTTTTTTCCAATGTATATTTAACTCGTAATAAGCATAACCACAAGTATACCCAAATCATAAAGGCAACATCATCATCACATATCCACTAATATAAATATTTGAATACAATGTTGAAAGGGAAATACATATATAAAAATTAAAGCTCCAGAAGTCAGCTACAGGCTCCAAGCTCCACACTGCTACAACCTAACATCACCTGCATGCATCTATCATGCATAAGCTTATAGAAAGCTTAGAGGGTGGTGTAAGTATATGCACAAGGTAAGTGCCCAAGTATTCAATACCATGTCATAATCATACAATACCGAAAATTATGGTAATCCATAAATCGTACAATATCGGAATAAGCAGAAATACTGACAAGATCATGAATTATCAGAGTAAGTAGAAATACTAACAAGATCATAAATCATACGATAATAGAGTAATCGAAATACTGACAAGTCCATGAGTCATACAATATTAGAGTACGCAATACAGATCAGCTATGCAAATAAGTCATAAAGAGCCAAATATCAGATGTCGAGGGTATAATGCAATATGTAAATCCTGTTAAGTCCGTCTAGGCCATATAAGTATAGAAAACATAACAACCCAAAATGCCATATGCCTGCAGATGCAATATGCGATGCGAATGAAATGACCAAGAAGAAGTGTGAGGTCGGGATGATAAAACATAGTATCGCAGACTGCGGGGGGTCCATCACAAGGGACTTTTATCCAAACCAATCCCATACTTAAATTTGGATAGTAAGACTCAATGTGGTAAACTCCTGATCTCAGGTTAGTTGCGTACCCAACCAAAATCCTGGCCGTGCGAAGGTACACGTAACAAACAGTTGTGCACCACCAGCCCGAATGGATGGTGATGAATGAATGAATGGGTATGCAATTCCAGCTCAATAAGTCACATATCAGTACGGTTCCTCTCTGGGATCATCACCGGGGTCTATTACACTCTACGCCAGCTTGTTGCTCCTATTCAAGCGCATAACTGGGTAAGTGGAAGAGACCTCACTATCCCCCTGCCAATATCGAGCCCGACTTGACGATAGCGAACCCGTTCCTCAAGCTGGTCAAACTCAACCTAGACATTGCCCCCTCACTCAGGCAGGTAAGGTCACACCCCCTCCCAACCGACCACGAGGCAGTGGAAGAAGCGGCCTACTAGTATACGGCCCTCATATGCTCATATATATTCACTCGGTCTCGACGTTGGGGCGTCCTCTGGTACCAAGAGGGTTTAGGGATTTTCACCGAAGGCCATCTATGCCTGTCAGATGCTAGAATAGATTTTCGGCGTCCCATTTGGCCATCCACGATATGCATGTGGAGGCTACGACCCTGATGTTGATAGGGCGTACAGTAATCACAATGTAAGATGTATGAGTCATACAATCTAGTCATGCATCAATCCTGCGCATACCGTGCGCTCATGTGAGATAACCTCTGCCTATCAAGGAGTCTCATAACAACATACCCAATGACATATGCAATGGTCAACCACATCTTATAACAAACATGCAAATGATGTGTACATTTAATCGGTATCAATAACCAGCATCAACAATCTGCTTCAACAATGTGGACATTTAACCAACATTGCCCCTAAGGAATGACCCACATAGGGCCAAACATATAATGGGCCCATGGCCTCACTCAAGGGCCTAATATACAACACAATGGGCCTTACTCAAGAGCTTAATACACATTACGAGGGGCCTTTCACATAGGCTTATCATACATCACAATGGGCTCCAAAGCCTGGCCCTCAAAAGCACCACAATGGCCTCTTACAATCATAGTGACCCGAGTCACATGGGCCTAATGCACATCATATGGGCTGCATCGCATGGGCCTATATAAATCGGATGGGCCACGTCCCATGGGCCCCGAATACATCACAATGGGCCATAACCCATGGGCCCCAAGAACATCGCAATGAGCCTCTCATACGGGTCAATTATGCATCACATCAAGGTGGGCCTCAATTGATGGCCATAAATACGTCTCATTGGGTCTTATATACATTAAGTGGGCTGTATCACATGGGCCACATATACATCACAATGGGCCTCTAACACGGGCCTAATATACATCGCAAGGGGCCACCTCCCATGAGCATTATATACATTACATTAAGCCTCGACAATCGAAATCGACCTTGATGATCGGCCTCACAATTGGAATCAGACTCAACAATTGGCACCAGTGATTCTCATCGACGATCGACAACGAAAATCAGCATCGATAATTGGCACCGATAATCAGCATATAAACAAGGCGGGATTCATAGATGAACAACCGATCATCCATAATATAAAGATCAGCCCTCGACCATGGTTATATCAAATCTGATAGCACGAAACCATCCGTCTATGGCGAATGGGGCCCACTTATCTAGGTTAACCCATAAGAGGATTATGAAAATGGGTCTAACAAGGTCTAAGGGAAGGTCACAATGTGGACATCCAACCATCATTGCCCCATCAATGTGGACATCTAACCAACATTACTCCCAATGAGTGGACCACATGGAGCCAAACATATAATGGGCCCATGGCCTCACACAAGGGTCTAATATACAATATCATGGGCCTCATACAAGGGCTACATACACATCACTATGGGTTGCATCACATGGGCTTCGAATACATCATGATGGGCCTCGCTCATGGGCCTCATATACAATAGGTGGGCTCAATCAATGGGTCGTACTAATGGGCCTCATACACATCAAGTGGGTTGCATCAATGGGCTGCACTAATGGGCCTCATACACATCAAGTGTGTTGCAACAATGGGCCGCACTAATGGGCCTCATACACATCAAGTGCGTTGCATCAATGGGCTGCACTAATGGGTCTCATACACATCAAGTGCGTTGCATCAATGGGTCGTGCTAATGGCCTCAAGTATATTAAAGTGGGCCTCATCACATAAGCCTCACATGCATCACATTAGTCCAAACACAAGGCCATATGTAACATCATAATGGTCCTCATATACGGGCCGCATATACATTATAATGGACCATATCCCATGGGCCCGAACACATCGTAATAGGCCATATCCCATGGGCCTTGAATACACCACACTGGGCTAAGTCCCATCGGTCTTAAATATATCACAATGGGCCTCGTACCTGGGCCTCAAATAAATCACAATGGGCCACATCCCATGGGCCTTGAATACATAACATCGGGCCTTGCCAACTGGGCTGGAAATACATCACAATGGGCCACAACCCATGGGCCTTAATACACAATGAGTGGACCCTACACATGGGCCTAATATACATCACAGGTGGGCCCTGCACATGGGCCTCATACACAACAAGTTGGGCTTATCGATAGGCCCTAGGGAGAGTGACAATGCAGACATTTAAGCAACATTAATCTTACAATGTGGACGTCAAACCAACATTGCTCAAAAGACGTGGTTTGCCATAAACATCATTACATAACCAAGGTGGAATCACATATTGCAAAGGGCCTTATATACATCCCACTGGGCCTCGACCCATGGGCCTTAGATACATCAAATGGGCCTCGTATATATCAAGGTGGGCCTCAACAACGGGCCACAAATACATCAAGATGGGCCTAATCACATGGGCCTCATATATATACCCAGGGCGGGCCCCAACGGATGGCCACAAGTACATCAATATAATATATATATATATATATATATGTGTGTGTGTGTGTGTGTGTGTGTGTGTATGTATGTATGTATATATAGACATGAATCATCACAAAGATTAACTAGACCACACTCCAAATGACAGTGGTAACAATGATTTCCACCATTAAAATTCTCAAGGCCCACGTATCATTTATTTTCTATCCAATCTGGCCATAAGGTCACACAGACCTGAATTAAGAGAAAACAAATTTTCTAACGATCCAAAACTTCTGTGAAACAAATGGTTTCAATGGTAGACACTCAATCCCCACTACTTTTTTTCTATATGGTCCACTTGATCCTAGATTTGCCTCATTTTCAGTCTCAAGCCTGTAAGACAAGATGGCCAAATGGTTGGACAGTTTGGATGCAACACATGCATCATGGTGGGTCCCACCGTCCATGTGTGGACGATGTGGATAAAACACATAAACGGTGGTAGGTTCCACCGTCCACTGTTGTGGACGGTGAGAATAAAACACATACATCATTGTGGGTTCCACATGGGGCCCACCATAATGTTTATCTGCAATCCAACCTGTTATTAGGTCACACAGACCTTGGATGTAGAGGAAAAATAAATTTTGCATTGACCCAAAACTTCTGTGATACCCAAAAGGGTGTCATGCTAGCCATTCAATCTCACTGTCCCTATGATGTGGGCCACCTGAACTCCAAGTATTGCTGATTTTTGGAGGGGCCCACAACTAGAAGGGGCCCACTAAATGCACGGAGTGATGTTCAACACACATCACGGTGGGGCCCACGGCTGGGACCGTGGGTCCCTGCCAGCCCGTCCGCTAGTGGCGCAGGACGCCCTGCGCGTCCCCAGGAATCTCTTATTATTATTATTATTATTATTATTATTATTATTATTATTATTATTAAATTTTGTAATTATGCAGTTTTTCCCATGTGGGGCCCGCAACAGGCGGATCCGGTCCACCCACAGAATTCTACAATTCGTAACAAATCCATCAAGCCCAATATTGAGCATACTTCGGAGTACAAAAACATCAGAGTGGATTTTAACGGTAAAGCCACTATCTTTTATGCTATGGCCCACCAGAAATTCGGATCAACTTCATTTTTCGGCTTAATGCCTAAAACGATCTAAGGAATGGAATGGACGGCTGGGATTAAGGCCATATGTCAATGTGGGGCCTGTATGAGTGGCCCACCTAAAAACCCTAAATTCAAACATACATGTAATATTTCTTTGTTTGTTAGTATACCTCACTGTGCGTTCACACTCCAGTGAACACGTCTAGCGTCCAGGGACGCTGGACAGACTGGGTTCACACGTTGATCAAGGTGGGCCCCACATGGATGTGGCCCACTTGATTTGAATAAATCTGACATTTGTGTTTTTCCCATCATCCCAAGGTAGGGCCCACATGGCTTGGACGGCCATGGGGTCCATTTGATGGACGGTTTGGACACCACGTACACTCATCATGAGGGCCACAAAATAAATAAAGGAAGGAGAGAGAGAGAGAGAGAGAGAGAGAGAGGGAGAGACACGTGATGATGGATGGACCCCCGGCACTATGGGCCCTCTGTTCCATGCATTTAATCTACATCATGTGGGTCCCATTTCAAATGGGCCCACCGATCAAAATCAACGGTGGAGATCCTTTCTCCACCAAAATAGAAGGTCTAGGTGACCCCGTTTTAAACTAGAAAGTAAACATCATGATGGGGTCCATGGAGAATGGCTCCATCATGGAATGATAATAAAAATCAAGGTGGGCCATCGGCCACATCAAGGGTCCAAAGTGAGATCCATACCATCAATCGATAGGCCTCACTTGGCCCATCATCAAAACATGAAAATCTAGCCTATAGAAGAACCCACTGTTCGATCTTCTTGATCCAATGGAACGCTAAGCTCCTTGTGCCTCTCTTTGATGGAAGTTGATGAGGTTTGAATAGCTAAGATGATGGTTCTTGGGGTGGAAAGTGGGCCACACACACTCACTTTTCTCTCATTAGAAATGTTGGATGTCTAAACTCTTTTGCTTGGGATTTGTAGCTTGGAAAAATGGTGTAGAGAAAGAGAGAGAGAGAGAGGGCTGTAAGGAGAGAGAATGAGATGGGTGATGGAGTGATTGATGTGAGGTGAGTGATGTACTTGACATGTATAGGTGTGTAAGAGAGAGGGTGAGAGAGAGTTGATTTGGTCGTTGCTTGACTTAGGGAGAAAGAAAGCATTGATTGATTGATTGATTGATTAATTGATGGGACATGTTGTAGAGATTCTCTTGGGATTGCAAGCGTGTGGCATTTCTTTGAAATGAACGTCGTCCCACATCTCATGGGCTGGGTATCACCTCGGCGCACGAGACGCGGCGTCAGAACCGCGGCGATGACGCAATCGCATTGGTACAAGTCTTGGGTCGAGCTGACTCTGGAATATGGGATACGACTCGGAGTCACGTACAATTGCTGATAAAAGATTGCGGGTCACCGGAATTCGACCAGGAGGACTGCAGAAGCCTTCGAAACGGTACGGGCTAGGATACGGGTCTTACAATATGTTTATCAATTGGTCTTAGAACTAAATACCAAACAACATTTCTCACAAACTGATTGAGCTCTTCTTGCATAGCTACAATCCAGTTTTCATCAGTAAGGGCTTCTTTTACGTTAATCGATTCCATCTGAGGTGTAAACACATGTAGTTACACATATCTTCTAATTGTTTATGAGTGCGTACACCAGTGAAAGGATTTTCAAGGATTTGATTAGTAGGATGATCTTTATTTGATCGTAGTTTAGTGTTATTTTGATTAGATGAAGAGTCTGGTTTTTCAATTTGAAGAATTTCATCATCTTCTGAACTTAAGACAGGTGTATTCATTTGATCATCAATGACCACATTAATAGATTATTGTATTGCATTGGTCCTTTTGTTAAGTACCCGATATACTCAACTATTCAGAGCATACCCTAAAAATAAACCTTCATTATTTTTAGTGTCAAATTTACCCAGATGTTCTCGATCACGTAAGATATAACATTTACTGCCGAAAACTCAAAAGTATTTGACAGAAGGCTTTTTATCAAACCACATCTTATAAGCCATTTTATTATTTGATTTTCTAATGTAAGCATGGTTATTTATATAACAAGCAGTATTTACGGCTTCAGCCCAGAGATTTTTAGGAAGCTTCATACTATTTAACATTGCATTAGCCATTTCTTGAAGCACCCTATTTTTCCTTTCTACTATCCCATTTTGTTATGGTGTTTTGGGAGTAGAATATTCATGTGATATTCCCTGGTCACTACAAAATTTCTCAAAACTGCTATTTTCAAACTCAGAACCATGATCACTACGGATCTTAGTGACTTATAACTCTTTTTCATTTTGGATACATTTAAGTACCCCTTTTACTTCGTCGAAAGTTTTAGATTTCTCTCTTAAGATGACTACCCAAGTATACCTGGTAAAGTCATCTACAATGACCAGAATATACCTCTTGTCACCTCGACTATCCATTCTAGTTGGTCCAATGAGATCCATGTGAAGAAGTTCGAGTGGTTTAGATGTAGCAGTGGAGTTTATCTTTTTGTGAACACTCCTGATTTGTTTACCAATTTGGCACTCGCTACATATCTTATCCACTTTCTTTATTTTGGGTAGACCTCTTACCAATTCACTTTTGCTAAATCTATATAAGTTGCGGTAGTATACATGTTCTAGGCGCTTATGCCATAGTTCGGTCTCATCGGTATGGACCATGTAACACGATAGCTTAGATGAGCTTGAGTCACTAACAATATAGCAGTTCTCAGAAGTTCTATGACCAGTTAATATTACAGAACCATTCTTATTTAAGATTTCACATTTTTGGTTTGAAAATTTTACACTGTGATTATTATCGTAAATTTGAGAAATGCTTAGTAAATTATGTTTTAAACCATCTATATAAAAAACATTCTTAAATAAAGGGAGGTTAGGGAGTTGAACCGTACCTTGGCCAACAATTTCGTAGTAGCTACCATCACCAGATGTAACTGAACCATCAATCATGTCTTTAAGACTGGTGAAGAGACTTTTATCACCTGTCATATGTCTAGAGCAACCACTATCCAGGTACCACTTTGAATGGCTCATGGCTTTGAATGCGGTGTGGGTAACCAAACAAGCAACCTTAGGGACCCATTTCATTACAGTTTTGGGTTTAGGAGCATAGTTGGTCTTCTTTTGATTATAATTATTATACGTCCTACCCACTGAGTTAGATTTTAAGAGCTCCTTAAGCAAGTCTACTATTTGCTCAGCTAAAGGATTACGGTTCTAATTTTTATAGTTGATATGGTTCTTTTTAGGATTTAAAGGTTGAAAAGTTTTAGTCATTTTAGAAATACTTTGATTCAGACTTTTCCCGTTTGAGTTAGAAGACTCTCCTTTAATGAATTTAGGAGGAGTATTCTTATATTTGGGAGGAGTATTTTTATTATAGCCCAATCCAGATCGATCACCACATTTTTTTGGATCCAGATAGAAGTTTTTCTAATTTAGGGTCACCTTGGGCATACCTCCAAGTGTCCTTCAAACTCAAAAGTGAAGAGACTTCTAGTTTTCGGTTTTCATTTTCAGATTTTAAGTTTTCAACTTGGGATGTTTTGAAATCTAAGCCACACTTAGTTTTTTCAAAGCAATCTGAAAGGTGCGATTTTTCCAAACCCAGATTATCAAAATTTTCTTTCAATTTTAAAAAACTTTTCTTTCTGTAGTTTTAATTTAACAGTTATTTTACAACTTTCCTTGTATAGGGCATCATAAGCATCCTGAAGATCTTCTTCATTCTCATGATCACTTCCTAGATTTTCTTCACTGGTTGTATCATTATCTGAGAAAGTAAACTTGGCTAGAGTCATTAGGGCTTTAACATCATTACCCGACTCGGTTTCAGAATCTTCTGACTCAGAAGAGGCTTCAGAGCAGGAAGATTCATCCCATGTAGCCAACATACCTTTCTTTTTAGGTTTGTCCTTTTTAGGACATTTGTTTGCTAGATGCCCATGTTCATGGTAGTTGTAGCATTGGCTGCCTTTTAAATATTTTCAATTTTTAGATCTTGATCTTTTCTTTTCAATAGGTTTTTGAACATCAACCCTCTTTTTACTTTTGAAAATCTTGTAAAACTTTTTAGCTAGAAGGGCCATATTATCTTCAGAAGTTTTTAAATCAGAATTGTTATGTTCATAAGAAATACATTTAGAAGACTTAAGGGTGATATATTTACCTTTCGGAGCTATAAAGTTTAACTCATAGGTTTGTAATGAACCAACCAGTTCTTCAACCTGCATATGGTCTGTATCACGAAGTTCCTGAATGGTCGTGGCTTTCGAATTGAACCTTTCACGTAGTATCTTTGCACAGACTTTGCTTTCTAGGATGCTATCTCCAAGACCCCACATAGAGTTGACTATGTCATTCAACTTGGTATAAAAGCCCATGAATGTTTCACTTTCTTCCATACGTATTTCCTTAAATCTAGTTGTGAGGATTTGTAGTTTAGATTTCTTGACAGTAGTCGTACCCTCGTGTGTCATTTCTAAGATATCCCAGGCTTGTTTCGAAGTATCCCAAGATATAATTCGTTTGAATTGATCTGGCGATAGTGCGCAAGTGATTGCATTTAAAGGGTTGGCATTGACACTACTCTCAGTTCTCTGAAGAGTGGTCCAAGTGCTATAAGGAGAAACTTTTAGAGTTTTAGTTTCATCAAGGCCTAGAACTTCAATAGTAGGTGGAGTCCATTTAGTTACTGTGGCTTGCCACACATTTTCATCAACAGACCTCAAGAATATTCTCATCCTAGCTTTCCAATAAGCATAATTAGGGCCATAAAAGGTGGAGGCCTAGTGATAGAAAGGCTATCAAAATTTGACATCTTAAATGCTCAGATCAGTTAGGTTAGTATTTATATCCAAATAAACAAGCTATTAGGCTCTGATACCACTTGTAAAGGCCGAGCAGTATGTCCTAGAGGAGAAGGGGGTGAATAGGATTATGCCAAATTAAAATTAATAAGCGGAATATAAACAATAAGATAGTCAAATGAAAAGCAAATAACCAAAGGAAATAACAACCTCAAAAATCAAGTATTGAGAGGTTGATACCAACTTGGTTCTAAGGATAACCTGACACCAAAAGCCAATGGTTTATGGCAGGACAACCTTACTAGAACGTGGGTGAGTATCAAAAACTCAAACTGAGAGGATGTGAAAGAAAAGAAAGAAACTAAGCTATTAAACATTCACCACACAATGCTGAAATGTAAAGATTACAACATTCACAACCACAAATACATCCAAAATCTTAAATCATAAAAGATAAGGAAATAAACCACACAGCCACCAAACACAAAGAATTATAGTGGTTCGCTTATGTGTACACCAACTGTTAAACAACAACCACACAACTACTCCAGTCCTAATATCCACTCCCTCGGGATATTAGCGTTCACTAATCAAAATAGGTTTTTCAAGGTTCACCTAAAACCTTCACAATTGTGTCTTTCAAGTGGGCTTACACAATTCAAAAACCCCACGCTCTGAGTTTTCTGGATCACCTTAAATAAACCATAAATGGAGATTTTCTGGAACAATCTCACCAACCAAACAAATAGAATTGAATTATAGAAAAAGTAAAATACTTATTTGTATGACGATTCTGAAGCAACCCGGTAGAGCCAACATGATGATAACGTACATGTTCAACGTTCAGTCTCACAAGTATATAGGGTTCTAAGTCTAGGTGATTTTTAATTAAATCAGTAAGGGCTTTGCTTTGATATTGATCTCATAAAAGGGTAAATCAAATGTCCCTTTTCAATATAAGAGTGGAATTGAGAATCAAAATCAAAATACAAGAGCTACTTTAAAGAATCTAAAATATGCACAAAATAGCTTAGAATGTACTCAAAATAAACTCTGAGTGATTGCTTAAGAATGATAATAATTGAATAGAAAACTCTGACATTGGAGCACTATTTATCGGTGAAAAATTAGTTCACACGACTGACCTTTGGTTAGCTACGACTGCCCTTATCCAAATAGATTTTTAAAAATTATGATGCGATAAGATTTTTCAGTTGCACGACTGGCCTTGTGGGTCCCACGACTGGTCGAGTGGCCTGCTCGACTGGTCGTGAACACCACACGACTGGTTGTCTGAGTCTAGATTACTCGCTGGAAAACGAGTCGAGCACTGCACGATTGGTTGAGCACTATTCACACGACTGGTCAAGTAGTTTCTAGGACTAGTCGAAGACCAACAGAAAAATTCTAAAAATTCATAACAAATCCTGGACTGGTCGAGGAAATTCTAGGACTGGTTGAGCCAGTGCTAGAGCCAGTTGAAAGAACAGAATTTTATACTTATAAAATGACCAAAATGACCGACCGAAAGTATGAAATGATCTAATCATGATCTAAGGTCAATCTAGGTCAATCATACCTTACTTGTGAGATAGAACATATGAACACTTAATATATCGATCACTTCAGTAGCTTTAATTCTTGCGATCTTCAAAGTTTGAACTTGGCATACCAAACATAATCTTCAACTAGGTCTTGAGTTCTTGGACTTTTCTTGTTCCAGATCTTGAACCGCAATGTTCTTGAAAACTAAGTCTTCACTTTCTTCCAGTTTGAAGATCTCGGTAAGTTCGTCATAGATATCGACAATATAGATTTAGCATGAAAAGAATGAACGTCGAAGATTCCATATGAACAGATGCACAAGCTTGATACAAATCAAGATACAAACTCGAATTAGTTTGGCACACCAAAATTTGATAATACTTAGGGTTTATCAACATAGCACTTTCAGACTTTATGTTTCCTGAATATATTTTGATGAACACGTTTATGATATTTACTCCCTTATTTCTTATACTTCTCTTATCTCTTTGATTATATCATCTGATTATATTTCTTTCTTTGTCATATTGTGACAAAAGGGGAGAAAATGTGGATTAATTTTAATACTTTTTATGATTGGGATGTGTGATTGTAGAATGTGGGCTTTTTTTTTTTGGATTGGACATGTATTTGATTTATACAGGTTCTACATATCACCTTGCCTGGATTAAGGGGGAGTAATGGATTGAGGGGTAGAGAAACTGCTGCACATTTGGTGCATGATTATTTATTGTGCATGTATCTTTATTTGGGAATTGGTGCATGATTTTGTATTTGATTTTTGTCACAAATTTGACAAAGGGGGAGATTGTAAATGCTATATTGTAAATCTAGCACCTAGAGTTGTCAAATGTTGTTGTGCCAAATCATTTAGAATTTGTATCATGTGTTGATGAGATGAATAGATCAACTTCGTGCATTTTAAAGTTGTCCACGACTTCGTCAAACTTTTCTATGTACTCAAGTTGAAGAGCATTGTCAAAGTTCAAGATTTCAAGTTCAAGTACAAGTACAAGTTCAAGGCTCAAGCTCAAATTTAGTTTTCAAGTTCTGTACTTTAAAGACTCAAGAACTCAAGCCCTAGCTCAAGCTCAAGTTCAAGTTTTGAAGACAAGCTTCAAGTATTGCAAGTGAATGAGTTAGCAGAGCGAACGATGTTTCAATTGTTCAAACTCACAAACAAGGTATGGATAACCCCAGATTGACCATAGGTTGAGTCATACTCATTGCATATTATATGTGGGTCATTTCATAAGTTTACAGGTCATTTCTTCGACTAGTCCTAGTCTTTGTTCGACCAGTCCAAGCTCTGGCCCGACTAGTCCAAGAGTTTTTCGACCCGTCTAAGATTTGTTGTAAATTTTCAAAAATTTCTGTTGGACTCTCAACCAGTCGTGGAGACTGCTCGACCAATCGTGTAGGCTCGACTCAAAGTCCAGCAAGGTTTTTTGGGTCCCACTCAACCAATCGAGTGCATTGCTCGACCAGTCGAGTAGGCCACTCGACGAATCAAGTAACAATCTTATCTTATCGCACTAGAAATTTTGAAAATTGGTTGGTCCTTCGACCAGTCGAACCAACCCTTAGACCAGTCGAAAGAACAGTATTTTCACCTATAAATAGAGGATGAATTTCAGAGTTTTTCATTCATTCCAAGCTAATCAAGTCATCACTTGAGAGATAAGTTCATGCATTTGTTAAGCTATATTGTGCTCATTTTAGATTCATTTTAATAGCTTTTATTATTTGATTTTGTGATCTCCATTCAACTCTATTTCATTAAAGAAGGAAATTGTGATTTACCCTCTTTTGAGATCAAAATCAAATCAAGCTAGCCCAGGTTGATTTAATTTAAAATTAATTTTGACCTAGCACTCTTTCACTTATGAAAATGGACATTGAACATCTTCGTCTACATTGAATTGGTTCTACCGAGCTTCATCAGAAGAAGAATCTTCAAATAAGTACAATTTAATTTCTACATTTTGGTTTGTGAGATTCAGCCAAGAAAAACTCATTGTGGGGTTTTTGGAATTCTGTAAGCCCATTTGAAAGGCACAATTATGAAGTTTGTAAGGTGAACCTTGGAAAACCTTATTTCATAGTCCCGTGGGTGTGGATATTGGGAGTAGAGTAGTTGTGTGGCTGTTTGCTAACAGTTAGTGTACACACAAACGAACCACTATAATTCCTGGAGTTGTGGGGGATGATTGGATTTGTTTATATGTGTGAATGTTGTAATTTACTTTATGCACTTATGGTGAATGGTGTAATTTATTTTATGCACTTGTGGTGAATGTTGTAATAACTTTGTTTATTTCCTTTGCCTCTTTATTGGTTTGGGTTTTTGATACTTACAAACGTTCTAGTAAGGTTGTCTTGCCATAAGCTTTTGGTTTTTGGTGTTAGGTTATCCTGAGAACTCAGTTTGTATCAACCTCTCAAGACTAGTGCATTTGAGATTGCTATTTAAAGCAATTGAACTAACTAAAAGCAGTAAATCTAGAAGGAATTATTAAGCAGAAGTGAGGAGAGAGGTTAACAATTTAAAAGACTCGGGTTGGAGTTCTATAAGAATAAAACAAAGGAAACCGTTAGTATCTAAGGAAAATAACAATTCAACGAAAATACCTAACCTAGCAATTTAGAAATAAAAAACCCTAAAAATTAAGCCTTACGTTAGAAATAGAAACAAGAACTAATCTAAACTTAGCATAAGTATTCTTCAGCATAATTGGTCCCCGGCAACGACACCAAAAACTTGATCGAACCCAAGGGTTGACAACCCCAAGTGCAGGGCTGCAATCTAGTAGTAACTCGATAAGTCTGAGGTTGATTCATAGGGACATTGGTGAGAACACACTTAGAACTAATTAAGTTTGTCTAGATTTTTTAATCCAACGAAGTAGAATAGTTTAAAAAATTAATAAAAATGACTAAGGATCTAAGAATCCCAATAATGAAATTTAAACTTAATTCATCTTCTCGAGTTGATAACTCAACTAGAACTGAATTCCAGTCTGTTCTATTCGGAAGATAACACAATAATCTCAATCTTCAACATCCTGCATAAATTAGAATAATAATAGGCTTGATCTCTCATGAGCATCTAGATAATCACATCCCAGGGAATTGAAAGCATCCAATGTACCCGGAAGTGATAATAAATCAATTAACTTTACAGATTGATTCCTTTCCCAATTAATAATTCAATCACATTCACAATTCAACATAAATAATTTAAAACTTTCGTTGAAAATGAATTAACCATCAAATATCCATAAAAAGGTTTATCCCTTACCCTTAGCTAAGAAATTAGCCAAATATGACTAACATCTTTTACAAAAATAAAAATAAAAATAAAAATTAGAAAAAAAGCCTAAAATTGAAGGATTGAGAAGGAAGGATGATTGTAAAGAATCTCCACTACTAGGTCTCTCTCCCAAGCCCTAATTCGTACTTAGAAGAGCCTAAAACATTTCCTTAAATAAACTTGTTTCACACCGACTTCGAACCAACTTTAAAAGTTTGCATTATGTTATGCTTAGATTGCATCGATTGTTACCTTCGATCGTATACCAAACATCACATTGGTTGGACTGAATTTTTTTCTCAATCGTAGCCAAATTTTCTTAAATTCCTTTTAAAGTCTTTGTCTTCCTCATGTCGGACTGAAACCTCCTTTGGTGGCACCAAACTTAAATTCGATCAGATTGAATGTCGAGCCGAATTAACTCTAAAAATCATAATTTCTTACTGGACTGTTTTGTGCACATTCGGTCGGACCGAACCAATTTCAAGTGGGACCGACAGTCTATTATTTCTTTTATTGGACTGTGTGATTTTCTAATCTTTTCTCCATCATTTGTACTCAATTTTCTTAGATTTTTAGCATGTGAATTATTTAATAATGACCTCTAACATCCAATTCTTCACCTGATTAGCCTTTGAGCTTTAATAATTCTTCTTAAGCATAATTTTATCTTTGTCTTCCTACTTTGCATGTACAAAACATTTGTTAATTTATCAATTTAGCACTTGAATGCATAGAAACCAATCCAATTGAGAGGATAAATATGCAATATTTAGGCTTGATCACGCTTGTGGTGAAAAAGTATTTATTATATTCATATTGGCCCTAGTTGCCCAATACAATCTCAAGCTAAAATAGAAGGATGTAAAGACTGCTTTCCTGTATTGGGAATTAAAATTGTAATTTATATGAAACAACTAGAAGGATTCAGAATACAAGGGGTATAACAAGACTTGTAGGTCGAAATTGTTATTGTATGGTCTAAAATAGTTGACTAGGTAATGGTATAAGAAATTTAATTATTTAATGATGAGTCAGAGATTTACCAGGAGTGAGTATGATAATTATGTCTATTTCAAAATACTGTGCGATGGAAAGTTCATTATCTTAGTATTGTATATTGATGGCATGGCTATCACTATTCATAACATATTTGAGATTACATACTGAAGGCTCAACTATCAGGGACATTTAAGATGAAATATCTGGGGGCTGCAAAGAGGCTTCTCGGCATTGACATACATAGAGATAGGAAGAGGAGTAGGCTATGGTTATCTCAGGCTGAGAAGGTATTGGTGAAGTATGGGATGGGTAAGGAAAAGTTGGTCAGTGTTCCCCACGTGACTCATTTTAAGCTTTCTTCTTAGCAGTGTCCTAGAACTGATGAAGAAAAGCAGGTTATATCTCATGTGCCTTATTCAAATGTGGTTGACAGCTTGATGTATGCCATGGTTTGTATGAGACCGGATATTTCATATGCAGTGGGTGTTGTTAATAGATACATGTCTAACCCCAATAAGTAATATTGGAAAACAGTAAAATGACTACTTTGATATATTCAAGGTACATAGGAAGATTAGAGTCATGGTGGAGATTGTTGAAAATTGGATGCCTTAAAATCTATGCTGAAACAGGGGCCATCGACCGGTCGACAGGTCCAAGGATATAAAAATTATTTGATTTTTTGGGTAAAACTCTCTGGACTATTTTTTTTGTAGTTTTTGATAGGTCGAAAACTCTATCAATCAACCCGTCTCGACCAGTCAATTCGACAAGTCAATGGATTGCACAGTTTTATGTATTTTAGCATGGTTGGTTTCTATTTTCGTTTTACCTTATATATATGGGTGTAATTGGGATTAAGGAAAAGGCTAGACGAGCTTAAGGGTTTAAGAGGATTTTGGAGAGAGAGAAGTCTAGGGTTTTTCTCTTGAGGCTTTGAATTAGTAAAGTTTCTTCTCTTGTACTTTGTTATTCATGGTTCATTATCACTCTGTGCCATAATACTTTCCCGCAAGGATTTTTCTTTATAAATTTGGAGTGTTCTCTGTTGGATTTTCTTGTGCAATTGTGATTACTATATTCCACTACAAATGAGAGAGAGTGTGTCTGGGTTGAGAGAGAGAGTGGGGTGTCTCCATGTGCTCACATGTTAAACTATGCTTTAACTTCAGATATTTTCTACAACGTAGGGCCCAACAGGAAATATAAACGTGGTGTAAGGATCTTATAATGACCAAAACAGTGGAAGAATCTAATAAAGATCATGAGTAGTTACTCATCCAAAGATCAGTTCTCGTAGCAGTAGTATGACGAAAGTGGGGAAGAATGAGATAACTCTACCTACAGCAAGGACGGATCCAACGAGCCATTAAATGGAACAGATTTCAAGGATAAGAGGAGGGGCAAGGATAGATGAGAATTACCCATGATACGTGAGGTTAAAATGTTTCATCTCCAATGTACCTCATCTAGCCTGAAAGATGAAAGTCGTCACTGGTAGCGAAGATAGATAGAAAGGAGAGAGGATGAAAATACACATTATAAATCGAGTTGATGTAACTCAAAAATGCCATGGATGTAAGCACAAGAGATAGGAGAAGCTTTTGTTTGTTATGAAGACCATAGGGAAAGGGAGTTTCTACTAAGAAGTCCATGAACTTAACCGGAGTCAGTGAGATGGACGATAGACAAGGATAGGAGCAATTAGGTTGCTAAATGCATTAAAGGTGAAGACACTTGAATGAGAGTTGATATGTGTGGACATAAAGGTCAATGCAAAGCTCAGCAGACTACGATGGATGAAAAGGCAAAAGGATTGCATTACGTTAGTTAATCACTTGAGTTGAATTAAGATGGCCAACTTAAGAAGCCAAACTCGGATTTGATAGTACATGTCGGTGGGTGGGTAGACAAGATGTGTTTATCTCTTATTCTACTAAAAAAAGAAACTTTAAGCTTATATTCAATCAGGAGTTCCTGAGTTAGGTGAAGGCAATTTTAATGTCCTTCCTTGAGGTAGTCAGAATTATTGATGACAGACTTTAATACACTATCCGTTGATAGGAAGGCCAAGGTTGGGACAATTTTGACTTTGCTGCTAATTGATAGTCTTGAGGATAAGCCCATGAAAATCTCTATGATAGAGAAAGATAGGAAATCAACACACTAGGGCGTCTATACAATAGATGCGATAGAAATCAAGGATTGGAGATTCACAAGAGGTTATTGCATGAGCTCAAGTCAATTTTTGCTTCCTTTTCTATTTTTGTTTGGGTTTTTTTTTTTTTCCTAAATGTATAAGAATATCTTGTACACGGTGTCCATGAGCTTTGTTTGTCCTTACTTCAGACAATTGGCCATTGGGAGCTCAGAGCAGTACATGAGTATCCACCATGCTAGTAGTTGACACATTGGACATGGAATCATTATAAAGAAATCATGCACTTTCATGCACCCTGTCCACACACCCCTTGACTTGAGAGCTAAACATAGAGATTCTATTATCTCCATGCTGTGATTCCCGAGACCAGAATGAAATACAGAAGTGATTGAGTTGCCTGTAGGGAACATGTACCCAGTGTTAGTACGACTATCAAGAGAGGTTATCAATGAGCTTATTCAATTTTAGTCCTTTTGTATACGAGACTTGCACATATATAGTTTGCATAAGCAATGTTGGCCTTTTCTCGGGCAGTTTGAGGTAAGTTGATGATTAACGCTGACAGGCCGGTGGATAACTTTCAGTGAGGAAACCCCATTAATTGGAAGGCTAGGATCATCTTGAACATTGCATTATTTGTACCATGAGACGTGCATGTCGAGAACCAAAGGAAGATGTTGGCAGAGGTACTGGGCCACTCGCGTGAAGACATCTGGAGACGAGGGATGAACGGTACTCTCATGCCATTGTTGTATACATAGCATATGCTCCCTAGTGCAAAATGTCACGCCATTTCAATGATTCCGACACTTGAGGACTGACAGTCAAGAACTGTGAGCATTCAGGGCCATTGATTAGACGGTTATCATAATCCAATCGAAGTAATTGTTTTTCATTAGTGGCCCATACAAGTCAGAGATTTTGCATGATTTAACGTTTCTTTCTTCATTCATGCGTGCCAGATGTACTATCTAAGGCAATTAGTGACAAGGTATGATTTCCCATTTGCCTCATCATTCATGTGTGCCGGAGGTGCGTACACAATCCGAGGCAACGGGAGACCGATTTGCGTGAGTCTGTATGGTGCCGGCGCCACAACGTTTTACGGTTTGATATGAGCCCAACACGCATGACCAGAAGCCCTGAAATAGGGAAACGGTGAGCAATTGCCTATAGTTGAGAATTGAGGCAGTTCAGCTGTCTACTCAAGCATCCGTAAGTGAAATTACGCCATTTATAAAGAAGAGAATTTGTCTCTTTAATAAGTTTCGTTTGTCATTAAGAAGAATAGACTTTTTCTTACCATAATAGTAGGGATAATCCAATTTGTGCAATGTAATATTGGAAAGAGCGCAATTATACTATTTTGAAAAAAAATAAAAAATTACAATGATTTTCCTCAACGATCCAATGTCTGTGGCATAGACAATGAGGCTCTAAATCTAAATCTTCTTGGTCGAACAACTTGGTCATAGACTAAGAGAAATACATTTATTAAAAACAAAAGAAAAGAAAAAAAAGTCATCGTTGGTGATTGAACAAACCCCAAGTGTGAGGCTGCGATGAAGTAATAATTTGGTAAGACCGAGGTTGTACCCATACGAGTTCATATTTATAAGATTTCTGAAATACTTTAGAACTAGAACTGGAACTAAATCTACTTTATGAAATCTTATAAGAAATAATGATGTAGTTGATAAAGATAAAACACAAGAGCGTTAACGATCCACTTATAGTCATCCTTAATATTTAATTTACTTGGTTCAATCATAAACTCAACTAGAATTAAAGTCTTAACCTAGCTAGTTACATCATAGAGCAGTTAAATTATCATTCATAAACTCAAACAGATTTGAACTTTAATTGAATTGGTTCCCACATTAAGAACCAAACTTTTGATCGCAGAGAATTCAAAGCATCTATCTTGCCCTTAGTCTAATATAGATCAATGGATTTTACATATCAATCCCTTACAAAATAGATAAGCAATCATTCTTAGCTTTCTTAAGCATCCAATATGCTCGGAGTCGACAATAGATCAAATTAAAATAAAAATATATCTTTATTCAAGCCAATTATCAATGAATTATTCATCAATCAAATCAATTACTTGAATGAAAGTAATCTGAGACATTAAAAACAACTACAAGCTTCACTTCTTAACCCTAGCTAAGAGGTTAGTCAATAAA
>JAJHSJ010000002.1:78871558-78971558 GCA_021015155.1 Magnolia officinalis | reverse complement strand
GAGATCTAGGGATTCATGAGTCAGAATCCTACTTAGGAGCCTTTGGCTCAATCGTGTCATGTACCTTAACCAAATGAACCCTATTGCAATGCACGTGGGACCCAGACTCCCTAGTTTTCCCCACTTATTGGTTTGGATGACTATCCTGTAGGGTCTGTTACTAGATGCATCAAATTGAGTGTCCAATCAAGGATTATCCTATGAGGTGCGCTCGCTAGTCAGTTGGCCCATCGTTCAATTCCACCAAATTAGAATCATAGCATAGGATCATGGATTCCTAGTCTCATGGGCTTCTTTGTCCAACTCATGGTTGTCAGCGCCTCTGTGAGATTGACCAGGTCTCTCGGTGTAGGAATGGTCAGCACGACACCGCGAGTAAACCCGTAGGATCCCAAGAATAGTGAACTAGGCCAATCTAGGGCGAATGAATAGCTCTTAATCATGATAAATTTGGTATTTGTCAGTTCGACCGACTAATCGTCAGTTCTTATCAGTTCGAACAATGTTATTGTTGGTCTAACCAACAGCCTCTGAATTTCAAAAACACTTGTAATCACCAAATTTTCAAGTGGGGTATAAAAAGGGTCTCAATCTTCTTTCTTTGATTTCCTACATTTTGAAGTGGAAGAGTTGGGAGATAGGGAGAGTAATATGAGAGAGAGAGAGGAGAGAGAAAGAAAGGAAATAAGGGGAGAGAGAGGGGTGTGTGTGTGTGTGGAAGATTTGGAAACAGGTGCAGATCACCGCACCGGGGTATCCTTCACCAATCTGGGATCTAAGAGCTACCCTCCGTAGAATCCTGCTATTAGCTGGGAAGGAGTCTTCACACTATGCACGCATGTTCTTCCTCAATTCATAGCAACCCTAAGGTGATTAGGGTAAGAAAACCCTCTTTCCCATCCAAATCTTAGGATTTTAATGTTAGGGTTTATCACGCCCCCAAACTCGGGAACCGGGCTCACAAAATTCCCGATCACCGAATCTGGTGCTGAGAGCCTCTGTAGTACCCCATTCTCGGCTCAAGCGCCCATACGCCAGATTCTGATCCTGGGATCCCCACAAGGAGGATTTTCAGTAAAAAAAAATTGTAAAGAAGCATAACCACAAGTGTACCCAATTCACAAGAACAACATCATCACCACATATCCACTAATATAAACATTAGATTACAATACTAAAATGGAAATACATAAATAACAACATCTCAAAAGTGATCTACCACAAGCTCCTGCCTCAATGTTACTACAACCTAACGTCACCTGCACCCAACTGTCGTGCATAAGCTTACTAAGAAGCTTAGAGGGTGGTGTTCATGTGTGCGTAAAGCATATGCCAAGCATATAATATCAACGTAAGCAGAATACTGGCAAGTCTATAAGTCATACAATATCAGAGTATGCAATGTAGATCGGTTATGCAATGCAGAGTCATAGTGAACTAGATATCAGATGCTGAGGATGAAATGCAATATGCAATTCCTGACGAGCCACGAATACCATCAACCTCATCTATGCCATATAAATGCAGAAACATGACAACCCAAATGTCATATGCTGCGGATGTAAAGCACTATGCAGATCCAGGTGAGTCCATAATACCATCAACCTCATTCAGGCTATGCAATTACAGAAGCATAGTGAACCAAAATGCTATGTGCTGAGGATGCAATGCAATATGCAGTGCAAAAGAAATGACCAAGTTGGAGTGTGAAGTCGGGATGATAGTACATAGTATCGCAAGTTGTGGGGTCCATCATAAGGGACTTCAATCCAAACCAATCTCATACCTAAATTTGGATAGCTAGACTCAATGTGGTAAACTCCTGATCTCAGGTTGGTCGTGCGCCCAACCGAAATCCTGGCCATTGTGAAGATACACATAATGAGTTAGTTGCGCACCACCAGCCCGAGAGGATAGTGTATGAATGAATGAATGATTCAAATAATGAATATGCAACTCCACATCTCAGTACAGTACATCTCTGGGATCGTCACCAGGGTTTAGTACACTCCAAACTGGCTGCCGCCTCTGTAAGACCCGTATCCTAGTTCGTACTGTTCCGATGAATCCTGCGATCCTTTCCGTCGAAGTCCGGCAATCCGCGACTGATAATCGATGCTGCGCACGACCGTAAATCGTATCCTTTAGATTCGAATCAGTTTAATAATCCGAGACCTGTATCATTGCGACCGCACCGTCGCCGCGGTTCCCACGCCGCGACTCACGCATCGATCCGATACCCTGACCAGAAGATGCGGACCGGCGTTCAGTTCGAAGAACGCCGCGCTTTTTACGATCCCGAGAGAATCTCTACAACATGTCAAATCAATCTAATCAATCAATCAATCACATCAATCAATCAATGTCAAGTACACATCACCTTTCTCCACAAGTAAAGCAACCCATCAAGTCAACTTTCTTCCATCCTCTCTCTTACAACACACCCATACCCACATCCATCACTCACCTCACACACATCACCCATCATCACATCCATCACTCACCTCCCATCACTCTCTCTCTCCTATCTCTCTCTCTCTCTCTCTCTCATTTTCCCAACACATTTCCAAACAACCAAGAGAGAGCTCACGTCCAAGCTCTCCTAAGTGCAAAGAAATGAATGTGTGGCCCACCTTTCCCTTCCCAAAACCCTCCATCCTAGCCCTTGATTTCCCATCTCCACCGTCAAAGAGGAGCACAAGAAGGTTGGCGTTCCAACGGACCGAAGAAGATCGATGGTGGGTGTTTCATTTGTTTAATTTCTATTTTTTTAAGGGCCCACTTGTGGTGGGACCCATCTAGATGTATGTATTATGATCATTTGAGGGACCCATAGTGGTGGGGTCCCTTGCTACTACTCCGATCTCTCTCTCTCTCTCTTCTCTTCCCTTTCTCTTTATTACTTTGGGATGATGATATGGCCGTGTGGCCCACCCGGATGGACCCCACCATAAAGCATGTATTTGATCCAAGTCCTATGGGTGGGGCCCGTTTTATGTATGTGTTGTACCCTCACCACCAACCATTTGGTTATGTGTTGTACCCACCACCAACCATTTGGTGGCCCACTTAAACAGGGTCCACCTCAATTGACACTCCAGGGACGTCCCTGGACGTCACTTGAAAACACAAATTTAGCTTGTTCCCAAGCATTCGGGATGGTCCACTTGTATAGGACCCACCTTGATGTTTGTATCCAATCCAATCCGCCCATCCTTTTCCTAACTCATTTTAGGCGTTGAGCCGAAATTGGAAGTCAATCCGACTTTTGGGCGGGCCCTACTCTTGAAAACAGTGGTTTCATCACATAAACATGTTTAAATCCCCTAAAGTTCCCCTACGTACCAAAATACACCCGATATTTGGACTTGTTGGGTCCATCTCTGGCCATGGAAACCAATGGCCGGGTGGATTCGGCCGAAGCGGGCCCCACACCTGAAAAACCACAAAAAAGGTTTTGTTAAAAAAAAAAAAAATAGCAGCAGAGCAGCAGCATTTCTGCTGCTGCCGCTGACACAGGAAGGACGCCAGCGTCCTGGCGTGAAACGGTCTGGTCCCACGGCCCTCAGCCGTGGGCCCCACCATGATGTATATTTTGTATCCACACCGTCCATGAGGTGGACCACCCTCTGAGGTGGGTCCCCTCCAAAAATCAGCTCGATCCAACGCTCGGGTGGCCCACATCACTAGAAATAGTGTGAATTGAATTCTACCATTGAAACCCATTTGGGGTCCACAGAAGTTTTGGATCAAGCTGAAATTTGTTTTCACCCTCCATCTGGGTCTGCGTGACCTTATGGACGGGTTGGATGGAAAATAAACATTACAGTGGGCCCCACATAGGACCCACATTGATGAATGTGTTTTACATCCACCGTCGAGGCGGACGGTGGAGCCCACCATAATGCATGTGTTTTATTCATGTCGTCCAGCACTTGCTGGACGGCCAGTACCCCCATGTACTGGTCCACACCGTCCATAAGGCTGGACGGTGGGCCACCCCTTAATGTATGTGTTTTACTGCACCGTCCACGTCCCACCTGAAATTGCATGCGCCTGAAACTTGCTCTGAACCCTGATGCATGTGGACACCTTATGATTGGGCTGGATTTGCAACCACGTCTCGGTGGGCCCTCAAAATGGTTATGAATGTTTTTAAATGATGCACGGCATCTCTCAACCTCTGTATGTGGTGTAGCTCACACAAGTCACGGATTGACTTGATTTTTGAAGCCTAGGCTCATGTTGGAAATGGTGCATCTGACTGATGGTGATGATGTTCGAAACACATCATGGCGGGGCCCACACAACTCGACCTCATGGGACGTTAAAATCAGCTGTAACGCATTGTACCTTTTCCCATATGTGTGTATATATATATATATGTATATAGTGGTGGGCTGTTTGGGGCCCACCCATGATGCATGTGTTGCATCCAAACCGTCCACCATTTGGCAAGCATGTCTTAAGGTTTGAGGCTAAAAATGAGATAGATTTATAGTTCGAGTGGAACCCACCTTGATGTATTCTAAGGCCCATGGGTTAAGGCCCATTATGACGTATTAGGGCCCATGGGTTGAGGCCCATTGTGATGCATTCAGGGCCCATGGTTTGTAACCCATTGCAATGTACGTAGGGCACATTAGTATGGCCCAATTGGTGTGGCCATTTGATATACATAAGACCCATGTGATATGGCCCATTTGATGTATTTTAGACCCAATGGGATGTATCTAAGGTCCATTGCAATGTGTGATCCCTCCATGGTTTGTATAATGATATTTATAGCGAGCCGTGCCTTAGGAGCAATGTTGGTTTGACGTCCACATTGTAGTATAATGTTGGTTAAATGTCCGCATTACGACTCTCCCTAGGCCCACTGATAGGCTCATACTTGTTGTGTGTAGGCCATCTAGGCCCATCTGCATTGTAAGGATAGTTCATCATCTTATAACATGCTTAGTGTAACTCCATGACTCATACCCATACGCATCATATGTATGCTTGATATGAGGAATGTTTGATCATAGCATAAGCCGTTGGGCTGAAACATTTACGGGACTCCATATGAGACAGAGTGCCCGACATGAGCGCGTGGTACGCGCGAGATTGCTGCATGTTTGTATGGTGTGACTCATGCATCTCGCATATGTGTGACTTGATCACTGCACGCCCTAGCGACATCAGGGTCATGGCTCCACAGGCACATCGTGGATGGCTGTATCGGATACCGGAAATACTTTGTTCTAGCATTGTGGGCACTTAGGATGTCCTTGGGTGAAAATCCCATAACCTTTTTGGTACCAGGAGGTGCTCCAACGTCGAGACCGAGTGGATACACGAGCGCCCGAGTGCCGAATACCAGTAGGCCGCGTCTCCCACTGTGTCGTGGTCGGTTGGAAGGGGGTGTGGCCTTATCCGCCTGAGTGAGGGGGCTATAAGCTAGGCTGAGTTTGACCAGCTCGCAAATGTGTCCGCTATCGACGAGCCGGGTAGGTATTGGCAGACTACTGGTCAGGCGGATAGTGTGGTCTCTTCCACTCGCTTGACTGTGCAGCTAGGGAGGAGGCAGTCAGTGTGACGTGTATTAGACCCCGGTGATATCCAGAGAGGAACTGTACTGATATGTGTACTTATGAGTACTGGCACGCTTGCTTTGCATCTCGCATATGACATTTGGCTACATAGGCTCGCATCGCATGGTCTTGGTATGACCGACAGCATTCATGCCTTGCATTACATAGCTTTAGTATAGCTGATAGCATTCATGGACTTACCGCATATTTCCGCATTACTCTGATATTGTACACTTGGCACTCGCCTTACACACACTTTCACCCCTCTAAGCTTTTGTAAGCTTATGCACGATAGATGCGTGCAGGTGGCGTTAGGTTGCAGCAGCTTGAGCTCGGAGCGCGCAGCAGTCTTCTGGAGCTTTTGGAGTTTTCTTTGATATCATTACATTGTATTTCCCTCCCCGCATTGTACTTAAAAGTTTTTGATATAGTGGATATGTGTGTTGTTGTTTTGTGTCTTGGTTATGCTTGTGGTTATGCTCCATTACAAAAAAAAAAAAATTCATGCTGAAAATCCTCCTTGTAGGATCCCAGGATCGGAATCTGGCGTATGGGCGCTGGGAGCCGAGAATGGGGTACTACGGAGGCTGTCGGCGCCGGATTCGGCGATCGAGATTTTGTGAGCCCGGTTTCCGAGTTTGGGGCGTGACAGCCTCCCTAGCTGCAAAGTTTAGCGAGTGAAAAAGACCTCACTACTTGCCTGGCCATTTTTGCCAATACCTACCCGGTATGTCGATAGTGGACCCATTTACGAGCTAGTCAAACTCAGCCTAGCTTAAAGTCCCCTCACTCGGGCGGATAAGGCCACACCCCCTTCCAACCGACCACGACACAGTGGGAGACATGGCCTAGTAGTATTCGATACCTTACGCTCATGTATCCACTCAGTCTAGACGTTGGAGCATCCTCGGTAACAAGGGGTTTAGGGATTTTCACCCATGGACATACTAAATGCCCATATACTAGAACCAAACATTTTCAGTGGTCATTCATGATATGCCTGTGGAGGCCATAGCCTTTATGTCGTTAGGGCGTACAGTGATCATGTCACACAAAATGCAAGATGCATGAGTCATGTCATCCAGTCCTACATCAAACCTGCATGTACTGCGTGATCATGTGGGGTATCTCCATCTCACAAGGAGTCCCATAAACATCTCAGTCTCAACGGCATATGCTATGATCAATCAATCATAACAAGCATACAAATGATGTGCATGGGCATGTATCATGATGTAATACCATGCATGTTCTCAATGTGTCCTACTAGACTAAGTACACTAGCATGATTATCAGATAAGGCAGACAACAATAAACCACAATTGACCTTCACCGGTATATCACATACCATGAGTATGAACTAAACGACATGCTCCTTCTACAACTATAAGAGTTCATGTGGTTATGCCCCATGTTAGACTAACATTAGCCTCCCAAGGCACTGATATATCATAGGGTCCACTGGAAGGATGGCGGATCTAGCCCATATATCGAGATAGGCTCTATATAGTGGATCTACCAAACCTGATACCACACATTCTTCTATCTACAGTAAGGGGGTGATTATGGTGTACTAATGTCAAAGATAGGCCTCACACTCGTCCTAAGAAGGTAAATGGACAGTGTGGATGATACATACATAACACGAGGTCCTAGCAATTGATTATAAGGTATGATACATCTCACGGGGTGATTCAAGCGGGTATACAACAAGTGGGCTTCCTCACTTTCTTTATCATGAACGACTTGGCTTTCTTATAAGGGCCCGATACGAATACAAGGCGGGCCTTGGTAGGATCCACACATCCAGGACTATGTAACCCTGTAAACAGTCCTGCTCATCATCTAAGTGGGCCTCGGTTTTGGGTTGCTAAGCTTGGCAAACATCTGCATCTAGGTGGACCACATTTACTGTGGAAGGCTTGATACAAAACACAAGGAGGGCTTCAAAGCTCGGGGTAGTTCTACAGGGTATGGTGGAAAGCATCTTTATCAATCGGGCCTAATGTTTTGGGGTAGCCCGACAATACATATGATGCGCATGTATTATGAAGTTATACTAGGCATATTCTGCGGTGATGATGTACTCTCCTCATATCAAGGACGGGCCTAGATGGCCTACTCATATCAAGAATGGGCCTCATGGGTAAGTCTAATGTATATAACAAGGGGAGTCAAGAGGATGGGCCTAAGTACAAGAGTGGGCTTCCTCACCCTCTCCATCACGTAGTAAACTAAGCTTCCTAAAGGGCCCAATAAGCACGAGATGGGCCTAATGTCTTGGACAATTTACAAGGCATGGTGGAAGCATAATCAATAATGGGGGCCCAAGAGTTTGGGTTAGCCTACTAAAGCTAGATGGGTAACACTATGTGGGCCCAAATCGATGAGAATGGGCCTAACAATGGGCCCTAGGGAGGTTCACAACATGGACATTTAACCACCATTGTCCCCTAGTGTGCGGTCCACTTAGGGTTGGAATCGGAATCATAACGGGGCCCTCGACCCTCCAAATGTCTAGAAAACGAATGGGCCAAGTATGCACCTCACTCATACGAGGTGGGCCTGCTTAAGGCGGTGGGGCCCACGACCTAAAAATGGATAAATAGTGTGTATATAACACATACATCATGGTGAATCTCACATATCACAATTGGGCCTCACACATATACCAGGCCTTACACATCACAATGGGCCTTACACAAGGGTCTCATATACATCACAATGGGCCTCATCACATAGGCCTCATATACATCACATGGGCCTCATATACATCACAATGGGCCTCACCACATGGGCCTCATATACATCACAATGGGCCTCACCATATGGGCCTCATATACATCACAATGGGCCTCACATCAGCAAGTGGGCCTTATATACATCACAAGGCCTCACATCAGCAAGTGGGCCTCACACCAGCAAGTGGGCTCTGCATACAGCAGGTGAGCCTGTTGGGTTGGGCGGTCAACCCATCTAGCTGCTGGCCCGGCCTAGGTACCCTGTAGACGGACGGTGTAGATAAAATACATCACGGTGGGGTCCACATCTGCTGGACAACAGCGTAGGTACAATACATACATCATGTGAGTCACACGTCCCACGGACGGTGTGAATAAAACATACATCATGTGGGTCACACATCCCACGGATGGAGTGAATAAAACATACATCATGTGGGGTCCACATCTGTTGGACAGCAGCGTGGGTACAATACATACATCATGTGGGTCGCACGTCCCACAGACGGTGTGAATAAAACATACATCATGTGGGTCACACGTCCCACAGATGGTGTGAATAAAACATACATCATGTGGGGTCCACGTCCCACGAACTGGACGGCGTGGATGAAACACATACATCGTATGGGTCCCACGTCCAGCCTATCTGGACGATGTGGACAGAATGACGTCCATCAAGGTGGTCCCACATCCAGATGTGGACAACGTGGAAAAAACACTTACATCAATGGGTCCCACCGTCCATTACTGGATGGTGGACGATGTGGATATGAAACAAATACAACGTGTGGGCTCCACCGTCCTTTGCTGGATGGTGGACAACATGGATGAATGCATGCACCAGGTGGGGTCCATGTACATGTGCCCATTAATTTGAACCAAGCTACTATTTCTGCAGTCCCTCTAGCAGTGCCTGCTGCTGGACGGTGCAGATACAGCACATGCGTCATAGTAGGCCACACCGTCTTGGATGGTCTAGAAGAAACATAGCATCAAGGTAGGGTCCCACGATCTAGACGGTGTGGATGACATGGACACTACCTATCATCAAAGCAGGCCCCACTGACCCTGTTGTTGGACGGTGGGGAATACTACATATACACCAAGGTGGGTCCCTTAGATGGACAGCTTAAAAAAAAAACACGTACACCAAGGTGCGTCCAGCACCATCCCACATTGGAAGGTGCATGCACATCAGGTGGACCCCACCGTCCTCAACTAGACGGTGCGGATACAACTGATACATCAGGTGGGTCCACACGTGTGGCCCACCAAGCTTGGATACAAGCTGATATTTGTGTTTCTCTTCCGTTCGGGCCTGTCCAAACGGGCAGGCTGGTGGTCAGCAAGATTTTCCCATTATGGACAGCGGTTAGGTCCACTATATGGACAGCGTGGATAAAAAATCATGCATTGAGGTGGGCTATTAACAAAGAAAGAGAGAGATAGAGGGAGAGAGGCGCGTAGTGGTAGGGAGCTCCACCACTATGAGCTCCCTTGAATTACAACACATACATCAAGATGGGTCCCAAAACATGTGGGCCCTCAAATGAAAAAATCAAGGTGGGGACGCCATCCCCACCACAAATTTAAGGTCTATATGACCTCTACATGTTGAGCATCAAATAAACATCATGGTGGGGTCCATGGAGAATGGCCCCATCATGGATTTACATACATGAATCATGATGGGCTATTGGCCACACCTTGGGTCCAAAGTAGCATCCATACCATCAATCGGTAGGCCCCACTTGGCCCATGCATCAAAATCACAATTTAAACCTATAAACACCCACCTATGGTCCTCTTCTTTAGCTCCTTGAGATCCTTGGCTCCTAAGCACTCTCTTTGATGGTGGATGATGAAGTTTGGATGGTTGGATGAAGCGTTTTTTTTTTTTTTTTTTTTTTTTTTTTTTTGGGGGGGGGGGGGGTTAGGAAGTGGGTCACACACTTGGCTCTCTTTTCTCTCCTTAGAGCATGGTATTGGTAAAGAATGAGATGGGATGGAGTGAAATGAGAGATGAGTGAGGTTGTGTAAGAGGGATGGGATGAGAGGAATGGGTGTGTAAGAGAGGGATGGGTGAGAGTTGAATTTTGGATGAGAGATGGATGGGTGCCATGCCTTGTTGGTAAGAGAGGGATGGCTAGGTATGAGTTGTAATGGGATGTACTTGATTAATTGATGTGATAGATTGGGTAGAGATTCCTCTCTCGGGATTCGCAACGCGTGGCATTTCCTCGAGATATACGTGGGCCACAACTCCTAGCCTGGGTATCGCATCGATGCACAAGTCATGGCATTGGAACCATGGCGATCGCGGTCGCTAGGGTACAAGTTTTGAGTCGAGCTGACTCAGATCTACGGGATGCGATTTAGGGTCGCGCCAAATGCTGTCTAAAGGTAGTGGGTCACCGGAATTCGACGGGGAGGATCGTGGGAGCCTAAGGAACGGTACGGACTAGGATACAGGTCTTACAAGGTTTGTGCATGTTAGGCTTCGATGTCTTGCTGTCAACCTGCAACAGCCTATTCTTATTCATGAGCTATAAAAAAGCACAGTTTCTTATGGGCATCGATTGTGTGCCAGTCTCGGGCCTTGATGCATCGAATCAAGTTGGGGGTTTTCCAAATCGTGGTAGGTAAAATCTTAAACCCTAATGAAAGATTTGATTAGGATAGAATTGAGGTTATTAATGATGGAATCATTGTTGATTTAGGGTTGAGAGAATATTTCTTAAATTCTTCATTCCTAAGCTACATCAGAACTATGAGATTTTGGATTCTAAGGTGAGATGCACCCTTCAAGCCTTCTTTCAACATTTTTAGTCTTGCAATAGTTTCAATACATGAACAACTATGCTAATGAGCCTATGAATCATGCTTAACTCCTTACCAGAATCCATATCATGTTTAGCATCCTTTATGTGCACACATAACATGCTTAGTATCTTATTATACGTTAATTTGCACAAATTTGCACCCCTTAAAATGTTAATTCCCTCGGATGTAACATGCTTAGTCCTTGTGTTAAAGGCACATAACAAGCTTGCCTAGTAAAGTTCACATGAGCATGACTTATAACAAGACTTAGCATAAGATGTGGGTGTTGCGATGATGGAATGGTTGGAATTGCAAATCTTAACAACTAGGAATGACTTATGATGTGCACAAGGATTATGGGTGATTGTGGATTGACTTATGTGACCTGTCCCACATTGCTTGAAATTCATATGAATGCCATGTACACATGAGATTTGTACCTTGTACCTTGAACTATTGGGCACTTTGTGTTTGGGATTAAATGGAATCGATTGTAGACCTACCATCATCGAGATTGTCGTGCCATGCTTGCTTGTTTGAGGAGAAACCCTTTATTTGTAATCATGTCATTCGGCGATGGTAAAGTCTACTAGTCGAATCTAAATGGGCTACTAGTTGTGAGGGATTTACATAAATGTATTGCTTATGAATTAGACTAATAAAGGTTGGATTAATCATACATTCATAGCACACGGATGTTATCGGGTGTTTGGTTGATTGTTTGAAAGGCCCCGTCTCTTATAATTTGGGAATGGGTCGACTGTTTGAAAGACTCATTCCTTTGCATTTGAATGGGCTGACTATTTGAAAGGTTCATTCATTGTTCTGGTTGGATGTGCATCTGTAAAGTGAAGAACATGTGCATGCGTCCACGCATATAAATAAAATTACATTATGACTATTTTGTTATGTACATTTTTCATTTTGAAACTATACATGATTAATACGTCGTAGTGTAATCTTAGGGAGATTAGTCACTGAGTTGGTCACTCACATTTTTACGTGTAATTAGACCATCTGTACAATTGATGTAGGTTTAGATCGGGTCGAGCCATAACTCAAAGTTATTTTTGCCTGAGTACTTCTCAATGTCATAATTCGGATTTCCATCCATTAATGCTTCTTCTTACAGATTCAAGCTTGCGCCCCAACGTTAGCTCTGATACCACTTATTGGGGGACCGCGGAAGCACACAGAGATGAATTTAGGAGAGTAATCCAATTGCACCATGCAAATTCAAACATAACACAACGATTTAACATGGAAAAGTTCTTTCAAAAAAACACCACAGCACAAAGAGACAGATGATTATTATGAAAGCAGAAATTACAAAGACAAAGAGCTTACCCGATTCGATCAACCTCAAATCTCACCCTTGCTACACCCTTTGAAACCCTTGGACGAATTAGAAAGCCTAAAAATACTCCCAATCCCACTTACACCCATATATATATATATATAGCCTATAGAAAGATCCCAAGCAAAATCGAAAACAAATCCTGCAAAATTGCAACTCTGCATAAAATTGCACAGAAACTATCGATGATTTCGAATAGTTTTTGATGTCATCGAAACTAATCATTTGATGGAATCAAAACCACATCGATGACATCGAAATAACACCTCAACTGTCTAGTGACAAGACATGATTTTCTAAAAACCCTTGATTGTTTCGAGCTATGTTCGATGGCATCGAACCTTACCTTCGATGTCATCAAACGTCCTTCAATGGCGTAAAAAAACACTTTGATAATCCAGTGACCAACTGGAGAAAATTTAGAAAATCTTGATAGGATTGAGCACTGTTCTATGCCATCGAAGGTGACATCAAACAGTCTGTCGATTGCATCGACAGACCCTGTATCTTGACTAAATTTAAGACATCAAATATAATAATCTCCACCATGTCTTCAATCATCAAACGTGTAGCTCCTTGTTCTCTTCTCTTAGCTTTACCTTACATCATAGCTTCATCATTGCTTCTCGTGCACATTTCGTCATCCTTTTATGCCATCACTAAGCCCAGAGAAGTCGCACAGAACTTGAACTTCTCTGTAAGAACTACCTTAGTGAGCATGTCCGTTGAATTCACACCGGTGAGAATCTTCTCCATAGTCACGCCCCTTCCTCAAGCACCTGTCGGATAAAATGGTGATGAACATCAATGTGTTTAATATGGGAGTTATAAATAGAATAATTAGCCAAATTGATAGCGCTCTCACTATCATAATTAACTGTCACAGCTACCTGCTGAAGCCCCAATTGATTTATCATGCCTCTCAACCAAACACCTTTAAATGCTTCAGTTACTGCCATATACTCATATTCAGTCATCAAAAGAGCCACCACAGACTGAAGTTTCGATATCTAACTAATTGCTCCACCCTTTAATACAAACGAGTAACCTGAAGTCGACTTTCTGAAATTCACACTGCCTGCGTAGTCTGAATCCGCATACCGTACTAACTTTGCTTGTCTTCTCAAAAGTTAAGATGTAGTCTTTTGTATTTCGAATGTATCGAAGTAGTCATTTCACCACTTCCCAATGTTGCTTACCGGGGTTTGACATGTATCTGATCACAATACCGAATGCCTGTAAAATATCTGGTTTCGTACAAACCATGACATACATTAAACTGCCTACAACATTCGAATAAGGCACATGAGAAATATCCTGATTTTTCTCCTTTGATTTAGGACATTGTTATGAGGAAAGCTTGAAGTGAGCTGCATGGGGAACGCTCGCTGGCTTTGCCTTGTCCATCCCATACTTTATGAATATCTATGCCGAGAACCCTCTTTACAGCCCCCGGATCTTTCATCTCGAATGTCCCTGATAATTGAGTCTTCAGTACATCGATTTCAGACATGTCATAATTGGCGATTAATATATCATCAACATACAATACTAGGATGATAAACTTGTCATCACTCAGTGTTTTGTAATAGACATAGTGATCGTATTCACTCCAAGTTAATTTCTTACTCAACATGAAAGAATCAAATTTTTATACCACTTCTTAAGCTACTGTTTCAGGCCTTACAATACCTCATTAACCTGAAAACATTGTTTTCTGTCCCTTTAACTTCGTAGCCTTCTGGTTGATTCATCCGGATCTGCTCTTTCAATTACCCATGCAGAAATAGTCTTCACATTCATCTGTTCCAGCTCGAGATCATATTGGGTAACCATCACCAACATGAATCTGATAGTCACCTTCTTAACCACTGGTGTGAATATCTCTGTGAAGTCGATTCCTTCTCTTTGAGTGTAACCCTTCGCTAACAACCTCATTATGTATCTATCATATTTTCTTTTGAATAACCGCTTACATCCTATTACTTTTCGACCCACTAAAAGCTCCACCAACTCCTATGTATTGTTCTTGTACAAAGAGTCTATTTCATCGTCCATTGTCACCTTCCACTTTTCGACATCAGGCTCATCAAGAGCTTCCTGAATAGTATATGGTTCCTCTCATCTGTAATGAGAGCATATGTGATACTAGAGTCATCTATGTATCATGCCGGTAACCTACAATCTCGCAGCGGGTTTCTTCTAACAGGTGGCTACTCCACCTGCTCCTATACCTTTGTCTGTGCATCTGTCTTGGCCTAAGTATCGTCTGTGTCAATCTGAACATCTATGACCAACCTCTCTAGTTCCTTTTGTTCCTCTTGATCATTCTTGAGGAATAGGAAGCTTTTGAAAGTACCCTTGTTTGTCAATATATGTGAGTGTTGAGTTAGTCTATCAAGTGAGCCCCAAATTGAAGATTACAAGACCAAAGACTCAACCAACTTGAAGAAGTTTGAGTGTTCACATAGGTCAACAAGTCTCACTTCCCTAACCAAGCACCTAAGGTACATGACCTTTTATTTAAGAACCTAATCTTACCCACAAAATGAATTCTTATATCCTTGGTAAGCCTAGTTTAGTTTATTTTTAGGTTGGTATAAAGATGAATTAAACGGGTAAAATTCATGCCCTGATGATTTCATCGAAGGGCAATCGAGGATGTTTTCTATGGCATCGAACTATGTTCGATTGCATCGAAATCACAGCCTAATAGTCCAGCAACAAACTGAATATATGTTGGGCATTATCGATTCCATCGAAACTTGAAAATTCTATCTCGATTGCATCGAAAGCACTATCGATGACATCGATATTCAAAATTTGATAGCATCAAAAGGCCTATCAATTGAATCGAAATACAGACCAAACTTGTAACTGTTATAATGTATAAAGCATACTCTTGTTTGTTAAATTTTGATGAGACAAAATAGCTTATGATGCGGTTCACATAATGTAAATCAAGATGGAAAGTTCAAGAAGTAACTTCAAGTGATCAAGATGGAAAGTTCATGACATGACTTCAAGACATGCTTTTTACTAAGATCAAGACTTTCCTAAAGTTCAAGTCAAGAAGTAGATCAAGACGGAAAGTTCACCTTCAAGATAAATTCTACTTCAATTCTAATAAGAGATCAAGCTCCATCTTCAATCCCTATTGAAGATTCAACTAGAAGATCAAGCTTCAAAATGTTTAAACTACTTCATGTCAGTCCTAATTGACCGTAGAAAGACCTTAGGCTTAGGTCCTTTCAAAACATAATCATATATGGGTTTTTATGCTTAATATAGACTAATCTTCGACTAGTCTAGACTTAGGTTCGACTAGTCTGAGCTGTGGCTTGACCAGTCTAAGATATTTTCGACTAGTCTAAGTTCAAAATGCAGAAAAGTAGATTTTTCCGTTGCTTCCTTGACCAGTCAAGCAGACTGCTCGACCAATCGAAGAGAGACCTTTGACCAGTTGAGGGTTGCTTGACTCAAAGTCCAGCAACTAATTTTTGGCACCCTCGACCAGTCGAAGCCCATGCTCAACCAATCGAACAGGGCTCTCGACCAGTCGAAGAACCGTTTTATCTTATCGCACTCAAAATTTAAAATTTTGTTTAATCTTAGAAGAGTGGAAGAGAACCTCAAACGAGTCGAAGCAACAACATTTCTAACTATAAATAGAGGCCTTCTCTCAATCCAAAATTACCAATTAAAGCTGAGAAAAGCCTGCATCTAGAGAGAGAGAGAGAGAGAGAAGTCCCCATTATAGTGAAGCTATTGCATGGTATTTTAATTAATATTTTTTTAATAGCTTTTTGTTTTAATTCCTAGATCTCCTTTTTATGAATCTTACTTTATAAAGAGAGTTGATACTCTACTTTGAGATCTAGAGGAATTCAAACAAGTAGCCTCTAGTTTGAATTGATTTAAAATCTATCTGGAACCTATAACCCTTGTTTATGTGACTGGACATTGAACAATCTACTTCAAGAGAAGTGGTTCTACAAGCTACATCAAGAGATACGTCTTCAAGGTGAAGATAAGGATAATCTATCTTTGTATTTTGGTTTCTTTAAGATAGCTAGAAAATCTCACTTGTTGGTTTGTCCGAGATAGCCAAAAAATCTCAGAAAAGGGTTTTTGTTTGTGATAGCCCTTCTAAAATCACAATTGTATAAGGTTTTAAGGTGAACCTGTGAAATCCTTGGTTTTAGTGAAAGCCAATATCATGAGGGTTGAGATTTTTGGGAGTGGAGTCGATGTGGCTGTTTGAGAATAGTTGGTGTACACATCGAACCACTATAACTCCTGGTGTTGTGGTGAACGTTTAATTTTTGTATCTGTGGTGAATGATTATAATTTTATTTCTGCACTAGTGGTGAATGTTTGTAATAGATAGCTTTATTATCTCTTGCTTAGTTTGATATCTTGATCCTTACAAACGTTCGTGAAATAAGATTGTCTTGCCTAAAACATTATTTTTGGTGAAGGTTGTCCTACGAACTAAGTTTGAATCAATTTTTCAATACTAGTGCTATTGAGATTTCTAATTTATTCTGATTTATTTATTATTTTAGTACTTTAAGTTTTTATTTGGCATAGTCCTATTCAACCCCCCCCCCCCCCCCCCCCCCCCCCCAAAGGACTGTTAAGCTTGCCTTTTTCAAGTGGTATCAGAGCAGAGTTACTCATATTTTTAGATTAAGTTTCATGAGTTTAAAGATCTAGAGCTTTCGTTATGTAAAATTTCGATAGTATGTCTATTACCAAACCATCACCTTTTGATGGCTCTATCTATACATACTAGAAAGCTAGAATGAGGATTTTTCTAAAAATCCTTACATGAAAGCATGTGGCAAGCCACTGTAACCAAATGGAAACCTCCTATGTCTGAAGTTCTAGGTAGTAATGGAACTAAATCTATGAAAGAAACTGCATTTTATTTATGGATTACACTTCAGAAAAGCGAAAGCAGTGCAAATGCTAAGGCCATAAATGTCATAACTTATACTCTATCACTTGATGAATTCAAGAGAATTATTTCATGTAATACAACCAAACAAGACTAGGATATTCTTGAGATGACACACGAAGGAATTTCTATAGTCAAGAAATCTAAAGTTCAAATCCTCACTACTAAATTTGAGGAAATATGTATGGAAGAAAATGAAACTTTCATGGACTTCTATATGAAACTAAATGATATAGTAAATTCCATGTGAGGTCTAGGAGATGGAATCTCAAAAAGCAAGGTCTATGCTAAAATATTATGATCTCTTCCTGAGAGATTCAGTTCTAAAGTAACTGTCATTCAAGAATTAAGAGATACTGATCAAATGAAAGTTGAAGAGTTAGTTGGTTCTCTCCAAACGTATGAGTTAAATTTTAAAGCTCCTAAATGTAAGTTCATTGATCTTAAATCATCTAAATCTATTTTAAAAGATAATTGTGTTAATTCTGGTGTTGAAGATACAGAAGATGATATGGCTTTACTTGCTAAGAAATTTTACAGAATTTTCAAAAACAAGAAAAGATCTGATTTTCAAAAACATCTGACAAAAGAAAAGGAAAATATAAATCTTGAAAATCTGTAAAAGACAGTCAATGTTTCAACTACCATGAATACAAGCATTTGGCGAATAAATGTCGTAAAAGGGATAGATCAAAAAGAAAGGGCATGATATGTACTTGGGATGAATCATCTGGCTCTAAAAGTTCTTCTGAGTCAGATGAATCAGAATAAGAAAATTCAAATGAAGTGAAAACCCTGATGACTATAGCCAGAGTCACCTCCTCAGATAGCTATAACTTGTCTGATTATGATAATTTCAGGAGTGACCCTGAAAATGAGAATGAGGATGATCTTCAAGACGCCTACAATGCCTTATAAAGGGAAAGTTGCAAAATAGCTGTCAAAATAAAAATTCAAAGAGAAAATATCTTAAGTTAAAAGAAGAACATGAAAATAATATTTTAAAAAAATCTCATCTTTCAGATGTTTTAAAAAAGCAAAAGTAGACGTAAAATTCAAAACCTCAGAGTTAGAAAAACTCAGAACTGAAAATGAGAATCCAAAACTTGAAGTTACTTCCCTTTTGAGTTCTAAGGATACTTGGAGATATACCCACGAAAACCCAAAACTGGAAAAATTATTATCATCATCCAGAAAATGTGGTGATAAATCAGGTCTGGGTTATATCAAAGATAACTCTCAGAAAAAAGAAGAAGAAGAAGAAGAATTTATCTCCTATATTTGTAAAAGGAGAATCCTCAAACTCTAAAGGTAAGAACTTAAGAAATTTTGGTCAAAATGATTTTAAAAATCCAAAATCTTTTCAAGTTTCTAAAATTAATTCTAATACTATTAGCTATAGAAATGTAACAGCCGGATTTTTTCCAACCTGGAATTAGATGTCCTTAGGCGATGAGTCAAGCCTAACACCAGTTTAACTTCTCAAACACTCAATTAAAGCCTCAAATCCCTTTTCAAACTATTTTCTTCACAAATCCCACCCTTCACCACCTTGATCTTTCAATTTTTCTAAGTACTTTCACCCTAGACACTATCTTAAACTAGTAAGTAGTATAATTTGGATCACTTTATATACAAACTACAAAGGACTAAGTACCACCTCAGACAGAAATCTTATAGGACTAAATCCTTTAGAAATGAGACAAAGTAACTAAGTGCAAAACTAGATTAGCTACGAAATCCGTTAGAATAACTTTAAATACGATCTGCAAGACCCAAAGCTTGTAGAATCATTGACGTTAGGTTACCTAAAAATCTCGGATCAAACTCATGACCCGACTGCTCTCGAGAGCACGTTGAAACTCCGTATCAAATCTGGACTGCACATCGGGAGTCCGAATAATACGAGGTTAAGGAATTAGGACCGCCTCGCTGGGCTTGACAACCATCTCAGAAATCAAATCCAGCCAGTGTCCCAACGCTATTCGCTTGAGCTCGGAGTGAAGAGTGTGAGAAATGTGAAATTAATTCAAAATAAAATATCTCAAATAGTAATCTGGCACCTCTCGCTTGCGGATCAGTTTTAAGTAACCAGACCGTCAGAATCAGATCAAATTACACCCTCGGATCAGGAGAAATTTCTTACACATATCCATGTACTCGGAATCTCCGATCGAGATCCGTTGACCGTTGAACTAAAACTGGTCCACCACGCGTGATCTAGAATCCCGACTGAAATGAAAACTTAACTAAACATAGATCTGGTGTCAGTGAGCTTAAGTCCGACCTTTGGCTCAAGGAGGCCCGCCAGAAGTCCTCCGTTGAGCTGAAACTGACCCGTTTTGGTTATAACCTAAGTATACTTTGACCTGGAGTCTATTTCGGTGAGTTTTTAGACTATATAAGGACCTTAAACCCTCTCACATTGCAGCCATACGAATTTGAGAGAAACCCTAGAGAGAGAAGAGAAAAAAGAGAGAGAAAGTGGGAGAGTTGTGGGAGATCCTTCATGCCTTTCTCCCTTGCTGCCTTAGGTGCTTAACCACCTCATTCTTATCGCTTTCCCGGCAATTTCAGCAACGTTTCTAGGTAAGAAACCCTAACCCTAAGCTGATTTGGGGTTTTAAGAGTTGTAGGTTATGAAATAGCTAACCTATTTCATCATATAGGTTGCCGAATCGCCGTATACAAAGCCTTAGCAAATCTATCGACTCCGTTACGATTCTACGACAAAAGGCGCGGACTTTAGGTGTATAGGTTATGGTTTTCAACGCTTTCAGCATGCAATTGCACATGTACAAAGTGCTGTCTGTTTTCTGTTTCGATTAAAGATGAAAAATATGGAATTCTACATACCCTAGGTATTTGTAGAAAGAACCGTATACGTACAAATTTTGGAAATGTGTTTGACATGATTAATTGTTGTATGAATATATTATATATGGATAAATTACTTGTTTGGCGAAAGGACTCGCCCTAATACATGTTTTGCTTATATACACTATGTATGTTGAAATTGTGTATTCTAGAAAGTATCGTATACGTATAAATTTTGGAGATGTATTTGCCATGATTATTTGCTGTATGAATATATTATACATGGATAAAATACTTGCTTGGCGAAAGGATAGTCCTAATACATGTTTTGATAACATACACCATGTATGTTGCAATAGTGTATTCTAAGTGTTTGTGAAAATGACCGAATGAGTATAGAATTCTCATTCATGCTCGCCATGACTAATTGTCATGGCTTTATGATTATTGTATTAGCGATACCCCTTTGACGAAAGGATTTGCCCTAAATCACGCCACGGCCAATATACACTACTTATATTAAAATGTGTGGCCCAAGTATTTGTGGAAATAACTGAATGAATATGGAACTTGGATTCCTGCTTGCCATGACTATCCGTCGTGGGTGTATGCGTGTTATGATTGGGGTAACTCCCTAGTGAAAGGATTTGGCCTAATACCTATATGATCAACATATGTCATGTATGTTGATGTATGTAGTCTAAAGTGTTTGTTGAAATGTTTGAATGAGTAGTAGTTAGTAAATTGTAATGTATAAGGGTGTTGTGTAAGACCCGTATCCTAGTTCGTATTGTTCCGATGAATCCTGCGATCATTTTCGTCGAAGTCCGGCAATCCGCAACTGATAATCGACGTTGTGATCGATCGTAAGTCGTATCCTTTAGATTTGAGTCTGTTTAATCCGAGACCTGTATCATTGCGACCGCACCGTTGCCGCGGTTCCAACGCCGCAACTCACGCACCGACCCGATACCCAGGCTAGAAGATGTCGGCCTATGTTCAATTCGAATAAAACACCGCACGTTGCGAACTTCGAGGGAATCTCTACGAGATGTCCCATCAATCAAATCAATCACTCATGTCAAGTACAAGTCAAGTCACACCTACCCAAGTACAACAACCCATGTCTCTGTCTTACACAAGCAAGCCCAAGTCAACTCTCTCTCTCTCTCATTTTCAACTCTACCCATGCCCATGACATCATCCCTCCATCCCTCCCTCTCCTTTTATTTTATTTCTTTTTTTTCTCTCTCTCTCATTCTCCCATTTTCTCCCTCTCACACGTCCAAACTCTTCTCTCCCTCCTAAACAACAAGTGTGGCCCACTTTACCCTACACTCTCACATCTCTCATCTCAACCGTTGGATCGTCATCAACCATCATTGAAAGTGGAGGCTAGGAGCTAAGGAGGCTAAGGGAGCAAGGAGGAGTACAAGAGGTGGGTGATCCACCATTGATTTCCATTTAAGGGTCCACTTGTAGGTGGGACCCATTTTGATCTATGTATTGTATCAATGGAGGGCCCATAGTGGCGGGGTCCCTCCCCTCTATTACCGTCTCTCTCTCTCCTCTTTCCTCTCCCTTGAATGTAGTGGGCCCCACCGAATTTATGTTAAATCTTCTACATCCATTAGATGGTGTGGCCCACCGCATTTTAGGAGGGATCCGCCGTTTATATAGCATATATAGTATATTATAATCAATATTGTATTAATATTATATTTATATTATATTTATATATGTATATGTATGTAAGGATGGTGGGCCACGTCCATGTGGAACCCACCAAGAGGGACCCACCATGATGACTGTGTTGTATACACGCCATCCAACGTCCCTGGACGCTGGACATGAAGCCACTGGAGTGGCTAGTGGCTAACATGGAGATGTGTACTGGCATGGGCGTGTACTGACAAGCTTTAAAAAAAAAAAAAAGATATATATTTATATATGCTTTTGGGGTGGGCTGCTTATGTGGGCCCCACCTTGATGTATGTAGGTGATCCATGCCGTCCATTCTATTCTCCAGCCTATTTCAGGCGTTGAACCAAATTTTTAAGGTGATCTGATCACCGGGTGGGCCATACCCCCTAAAACCATGTGAGCACATGACTGAACATATAAAAGTACTTGGTGGGACCCACCTGAGGTTTGGATGCAGTTGAGACTCGGTCTGGACGGCCAGACTAGTTGGGCACACAGATTGGGCGGTCTGGATTCGTCCAAAATGGACCCCACTTACCACAAACAATAAATAAATAAATAAATAAATAAAAATACACAGCGGCGCCTGCTGCTGCAGGCGCCGTTGACACACGCTGCCAGCGTCAGCGTGCAACGGTCAGGGTCCCACGGCTCCAGCCGTGGGCCCCACCATGATGTATATTTTGTATCCACACCGTCCATGAGGTGGACCACCCCCTGAAGTGGGTCCCCTCCGAAAATCAGCCTGATCCATGGTTCAGGTAGCCCACATCTTAGGAAACAGTGTGATTGAACGTTTACCATTGAAACTCTTTTGGGGTCCACAGAAGTTTCAGATCAAGATGAAATTTGTTTTTCCTTTTCACCCAGGTATGTGGGACCTTATGAACGGGTTAGATGGGAAGTAAACGTTATGATGGGCCCCACGTGGGAGCCATAGTGATGTACGTGTCTTATCCCCACCGTCCAGGCGGATGGTGGGAGCCCACGGCAATTGTATGTGTTGTATTCCACTGTCTAGCGGACGGTGGAGCCCACTGTGATGTATGTGTATGCACACCGTCCAGTGGACGGTGGGACCCACCTGAGTTTTTGTATGCGCCTGAAACTTGGTCTGAACCCTCATTCAAGTGGGACACACATAATAGATGGGCTGGATTTGCAAACCACATCGCGGTGGGCCCTCAAAAGGGTTATGAATGTTTTAAATGGCGCGTGGCCCTCTCCACTTCTGCATGTGGTGTGGCCTGCACAAGTAACGGATTGACTTGATTTTTGAGATCTTGGCCCACCATTGAATGGTGAATCTGACTGATGGGTTTGATGTTTGACAAACATCAGCCGTGGGGTCCACTTGGCTTGAACTTATGGGAGCTTAATTGTTAGCTCGAGCTCATTGTACCTTCGTCCTATATATATATAATATAAATATATATATATATATATTATATTGTATACATTATGGCGGGCCTTGGAAATTTTAAATGGTGGTTGGGCCCATTTGATCCATGTGATTAGGCCCACCTTAGTGCATATGTGAGGCCCATGTGATGGGGCCCATATTAATGTATTTGTGGCCATTGTTGAGGCCCACCTTGGTATATACATAAGGCCCATGTGATTTGGCCCATTCGAGGTATTCGTGGCCCGTTGTTAAGGCCAACTTCGATGTATATGAGACCCATATTACAAGGCCCATTGTGATGTTTTCAAAGGCCCATAGGATATGGCCCATTGCAATGTACATAAGGCCCACTAATGCGGCCCACTTGATTTATGAAAGGCCCATATGAGACGGCCCATTTAATGTATCTGAGGACTATGGGTCGAGGCCTAATGAGATGTATATTGGTCCATTGCAATGTGTGATTCCCTATGGTTTGTGTAATGATGTTTTATGGCGGGCTGTGCCTTGGGAACAATGTTGGTTTGACGTCCACATTTTAAAGATAATGTTGGTTGAATGTCCGCATTGTCATTCTTCCTAAGGCCCACTGATAGGCCCATACTTATACTCTGCAGTCTGTTTAGGCCCATCTTCACTTTGAACAACGCCCATTATCATACCATAAGTATAGTGCTGCCCCATGATTCATGATCATACGCATCATATGCATGCTTGAGATGAGGGGTGACTAATCATAGCATATGCGTTCGGGCAGACTGTTACGGGCTCCCGGATAGGTGGAGTTGCCCTGTATGAGCGCATGGTTTACGTAGGATTGTTGCATGACTGGTAGTGTGACTCATGCACTTGCATTGTGTGATTGTAGTTATTGTATGCCCTAGCGATACCAGGGCCATAGCCTCCACAGATACATCGTGCGTGGCTGGATTGGATACCGAAAATGTTTGGTTCTAGCATACGGGCGCCATAGATGTCCCTGGATAAAAATCCCTAAACCCGATGGTACCAGAGGATGACTCCAACGTCGAGACCGAGTGGATGTACGAGCGCATGAGGGCTGAATACCAAGAGGCCGCGTCTCCCACTGTGTCGTGGTCGGTTGGAAAGGGGTGTGACCTTACCTGCCTGAGTGAGGGGGTAATTTCTAGGTTGAGTTTGACCAGCTTGAGGAGTCGGTCCGCTATGGACGAGCCGGGCCCGATATTGGCAGGCGGATAGTGAGGTCTCTTCCACTCTCCCAGTTGTGCGTTCGGATAGGGGCGGCAAGCTGACTTGAGTGTACTAGACCCCGGTGATTGTCCAGACTGAGAACCATACTGATTGACGCTCTAGTGAGGAGCTGTATTGACATGAGGATTGGCATGTTTGAGCTGCATTATACATCGCATGGCCTTGATATGGCCGATATCATTTATATCCTGTACCGCTTAGCCTCGGTACGGCTGACTGCATTCATGTACTCATCAGCACGATTCTGCATTACTCTGACGCTGCATTCTGAGCACGCTCATATTGCGCACACACTTACACCACCCTCTAAGCTTTCTATAAGCTTATGCACGATTGATGCGTGCAGGTGACGCCAGGACGCAGCCGTAGTCTCGCCGCAGTTGGAGCGTGCAGCCGAGCCTTTGGAGTTTTTGTCATTTTCAGTATCTTATATTTCCTTTTATACACCTTGTACTCAAAGTTTTTTATCATAGTGGATTTTGTGATGGTGTTCTTGTGGTTATTGTTCGTGGGTTATGCTTGTGGTTATGCTTATTACAAATTAAACGGATATTGAAAATCCTCCTTGTAGCATCCCAGGATCAGAACCTGGCGTATGGGCGCTGGGAGCCGAGAATGGGGTTCTACGGAGGCTGTCGGCTCCGGATACGGCGATCGAAAATTTTGTGAGCCCGGTTTTCGAGTTTGGGGCGTGACATGCTGAGATATGATTCTCAACTTTCTTTAACTATGTGTATGTTTTCCTTGGATAGTTGTGTGATTAGGAATTGAATATGTACAAACTCATGCTTGTGTTATGCTTCATAACATGCTCAACTGCTTTTATGATTTTATCTACGTAATGCATATGTTTAATTTCATATTTACGTTGTATGATCCGTCATAGGTGATGGGGGAGTGGAGCAACGAGTGCGTGAAACAGCCCTAGCAGCCCTAAACGGATAATATCAATCTTTGATTATATGATTTGAATCTTGATTTATTACTGCTTTAACTATCTGCAATTGAATGTGATTGGGGCTATGATTATAGTCCAAACAATCGGTAACGAAAATGAATGCGTGGCTGAGTTTCATTTGCCACATCAGATGTGTTCGACGAACCCGAGTCGTACTTCAGTTGACGATAGTGGTTAACCACACGAAGTGCTTATGCGCTTCATATCGTTCAACTTGTTGTGCGCTCGAGCTAGCCGAGCTCGTCAAGTAACCCGATCTATCTAATGTATGTTCACCATGTTTGGACGCTACTGCTTGAACCTAGGGTACCAAACTTACCAGTGAAATCCCTTTTAACTATGGTACCTCGATCCGCTAAGACTCATGAGCCAGACATGGTGGTATGGGACACCGTGGTCGAGCTGTCGGCCTACGCTGGGGTTACGTGCCTCCCTGTAATGACTAGTGAGCAACCAAACTCGTGAGCCGATTATGGTGGTATGGGACAATATATTCGACCTGTCGACACCTACGGCGAGAGCCGAATACGGTGAGACCTGTATTCGTGCTGACGGGCGACGAGTCCTCCGTAGTGTCTTCGAGTATACTCTAAGGTCTGTGATTGATGACGAGCCCTTCACAGTAACTAGAGCATGAGTTGAGCCGAGTACGGTGAGATCTGTATTTGAGCTGACAGCCAGCGATTGAGCCGAGTACGGTGAGACCTGTATTCGAGCTGACGGCCAGTAATTGAGCCGCATACGGCGAGATCTGTATTCGTGCTGACGGGTGACGATCCCTTTGTGATGCCTTCACTATGCCTCTCAATCCATAATATCATATGAGACTAACTAGGAGTGACGACCCTAGAATGGATCATGTTTGGGAATGATACAAGGGAGGTACCTTAGTTTCTCAATACTGCTATTTGAAATGGACTAATAATTACTCGGTAATCATGCTCATCATCGCACTGCATGTGCCTGGTAGATGTGGAGCACTGAGGGATGAACGCATTCGCGAACGTAAGATGGTGTCGCATGAGGGTGGTTTGGCAAGGGCATACATCATGACTGCATTCATACTTGCATTAATAAGAGTAATTAGGAGTGTTTGATTTTACTACTTTATCATTACTGATAACATGTTAACCTATGCTTTACTATTCCACTGAGTTGATCACTCACTCCCACGTTACGGGACGGTGTTGTACACACCAACCAGATTTGTTGAGTTTCAGGTGATGGCGATGCTTATGAAGCAGAGCCGGACTACTATGATGTGGAGGAGGAGTTCTCCTACATGTAACTCTCTGACAGGTCTATGAAGACCTGGTATTGTATTGACGGGGCTATGGTACTTGGAATAGAAGACATTACACTTACACATTTGGTATATTTTAGAAATGTACTTCTAATTTATTAACCTTGTAATGTTATCACACTCTGGAGACTCACCATAGTTTATATATGTTATTTATCTATCACAGTCTTCCGCTTGCAATTTAACTGTCTCTGGAGTATGATATGTTGTTTTGGCTTAATCTCACTCATGTTCAATGCACTAATACAGACAACATTCAATCATCATTCATTTTGTTGCATAGGTGATGCGTTGAAACTCGAGAGTTGAGTTTATGCTCGACCCCCGATTTTCAGGGTGTTACAAGAAATCAAAGATTTAATAAACCTCCTTTAGCTGAAAAAATAGTGGCCTTATTCAAAGAGCTTCTTAAATCTAACTCAAATGGAATCGGAGTTAATAGACTGTCACGCCCCAGACTCAGTAACCGGACTCACAAGGATTTCGATGACCGGTTCTAAACGCAACAGCCTCCATAGTACCCCATTGCATGTGCCCAAAATGGAGCAAATAGAGTGTCAACGTCCAAGGAATGGACAACCATAGACGTCCACTTTGCTTGGACAGTCTGGATATTCCGGGACCACTAAGTGGGCCACACACATCAGGAAATCAAGAATAGAATAATGGAAAATAAAAATAATTCAGCCACAAGAGAGGAAAATGACATGCATCAAAGGAAAATGCCATGATGGGGTCCATGGAGAATGGCCTCATCCATAGATCGTGCATGCAAGGAAAAAGAGTCATTGGCCTCAACCATGGAGACATGAGGGACCTCCATCACCACTTGATGGGTCCCACAAGCTCCTAAGAAAGAAATGAAGAAGGATCTAAGAGCACCCACCTAGATCAACCTTGAAACTTACATCACCATCATCTAGAGGCTCCAAGCAACATGGATCAATGGATAAGATCAAGTGAGAAGGGGTAGATGAGGAGGTATTTTAGGGAGAAGGGGCTGGATTGGAGGGAAGATGGGCTGGAGAAATGTAGGAAAATTGCTAGGGAAGAAGAGAAGAGAGAGAGAAATGAGAGGGAAAGAGAGAGAGAGAGACTTTTAAGACTTGTAATGATGACTCTCTCTCTCTCCTAGGCAATGATGGTGGCCTATAGTGATATTAACAAGGCATAAGGTAATAGCCTTTCTAGAAATCTTAGCCTAGGGTGAAATGATGGCATAGGAAAACGTGCAACCCATGGTGGGGTCCACCAATCATGCAATCAATGGCTCATATCAATCAATGCTCATAACTTGAGATGTACATATTGGATTAACGCACAGGACGCGGCGATGGAATCGCAACGACGAGGCGGACACAATGGCATAGGTCTCAGGTCAATCTGAGTCGAGTCTATGTGACCAAACACAAGGATGATGCAAACACTACCCGATAGTCGCGGGTCACCGAAATTTGACTAGTAGAACCACGAGACCAAAATGAATGAGATGCATACTCACACACGCACATGCACACATGCGAAATCAAGTCGGGTCTCACATACACAGTGGAGTAATTCTAACTCCCAAAAATGGAGAAAATCCAATGAAACTCCTAAACCTATAACCATATTGAAATGGGTTCCAAAGGTTACTTGTCTTGTTGCCCACATAGCCTTCAAAGCCACCAGCCATTCAAAATAGTACTTGGACAATGGATGTTCAAGACATATGACAGGTGACAAAGTAATATTCACTAACTTCAAAGAAGTAAACGACGGCTCAGTTACCTTCGGTGATGGAAGCAACTGCAGAATTATAGGCCAAAGTACTGTTCAACTCTCTAATATCCCTCCCTTTGAGAATGTACTGTATGTTGAAGGTCTAAAACATAACCTCCTAAGTATATCTCAAATTTGCGATAACAAACATAGCGTGAAATTTACAAATCACGGATGTGAGATATCAAATGAGAAGGGAAGTGTGATGTTAAATGGTTGTAGGACTTCTGAGAATTGCTACAATATTAATAACTCATGCTCTTCTAATTTTTCATGTTACATAGTCCAAACAAACGAAATAGAACTATGGCTTAAACGTCTTGGACATATCAACTTTAGAGATTTTTATAGCTTAAGCAAGAGAGATCATATTCGTGGCTTACCCAGATTAGAAAAAGGTAGAAAAGATTTGTGGTGCATGTCAGATTGGCAAGAAAATCAGGAGTAGTCACAAGAAAGTGAACTCCTTAGTCACATCCAAACCTCTTGAACTACTCCATATGGATTTGGTGGGACCAACGAGAATGGAGAGTAGAGGTGGAAAGAAGTATTTTCGGGTTATTGTAGATAATTTTACCAGATATACTTGGGTAGCCTTCTTGAGAGAAAAATCTGAAACTCTTAATGAAGTTAAAAGAATTCTAAAATGAATTCAGACTGAAAAAAAAAGTACATGTGAGCAAGATCAGAAGTGATCATGGTACTGAGTTTGAAAATTGCACTTTTGAGAAGTATTGTATAAACCATGGTATATCACATGAGTTCTCAGCTCCAAAAACACCTCAACAGAATGGGATTGTTGAAAGAAAGAACAGAATGTTATAGGAAATGGCCAATGTAATGTTAAATAGCATGAATTTACCAAAAAACTTTTAGGCTGAAGTTGTGAATACTGCTTGCTACATTATAAATCGTGTGTATGTTAGAAAAGCAAAAGATAAAACAGCATATGAGCTATGGTTTAATAAGAAGCCAATTGTTAAATACTTTCGAACTTTTGGAAGTAAATATTACATTTTACGTGACCAGGAAATTTTGAGAAAGTTCGAAGCAAAGAGCGATGAGGGAATATTCTTGGGTTATGCTTTGAATAGTCGAACATATCGTGTTCTTAATAAAAGAACAGGAATGATTCAGGAATCTATTAATGTTGTAATTGACGATCACCTAATCACACCCATACCAAGTCAAGATAATGATGAAGTCAACATTATCGACAAACCTGACTCTTCATCTAAATCAAATAATTCTTAATTAAGATTAGTCAAAGACCATCTGACTAATCAGATATTAGGTAACTCTCGTACTGGTGTTTAGACAAGAAAACAATTAGAAAACATTTGTAATTACGTCTGTTTCACTTCCCAAATTGAACCTGTAAATGTAAATGAAGCACTTACTAAAGTTGGATTTTGGCTATGCAAGAAGAGTTAAACAATTTATTAGAAATGATATTTGGTATTTGGTTCCCAAACCTTCTGATAAACATAAAATCAGAACCAATGGATTTTTAAGAACAAATCTGATGAAATAGGAAATATCATTAGAAATAAGGCTCGACTGGTTATACAAGGCTACACTCAAATAGAAGGAATTGGCTATGATGAAACCTTTGCACCAGTTGCACGCCTTGAATCCATTAGATTATTTATTTCAATTGGTTGCTATAAAAAATTCAAGATATATCAAATAGATGTTTAAAGTGCATTTTTAAACGGTGATTTACATGAAGAGGTATATGTTGAACAACCCAAGGGTTTTAAGGACCCTAAACTCTCAAATCATGTATATCATCTCAGAAAGGAACTTTATGGATTAAAACAAGCTCCCGGGGCATAGTATGAAAAGTTGACAAAATTTTTACTTGGTCACAACTTTATCATGGGAAGCATTAATAAAACTTTATTTGTCAAAAGATATAATGAACATATATTGATTGTACAGATCTACATTGATGATATTATTTACGGATCTATATGCTCTAACTTGTCTATTGAGTTTGCAAAACTGATGAAATCCAAGTTTGAAATGAGTATGGTTGGAGAATTAAATTACTTTCTTGGATTACAAGTAAAACAATAGGAATATGGAATATTCATCTCTCAAACCAAATATGCTTTGTGTTTAGTAAAGAAATTTGGGCTTGAGAATTGAAAAAGTTTGATACTCCTATGAGTACAGCTCTCAAACTTTCTAAGGATGAAACAGGTAAAAGTATAAACTCTCGTTTATATCGAAGCATGATTGGTAGTCTTCTATACTTAACTGCTAGTAGACCTAATATTGCTTTTAGCATTGGAATATGTGCTAGATATCAGTCTGACCCTAAGGAATCTCATCTAATTACTGTTAAATAGATAATTCAATATGTCGCAAGTACAACTAATTTGAGTTTATGGTATCTACATGATACAAATGTACAACTTGCTGTATATACCGATGCTGACTGGGCAGGAAACATCGACGATAGAAAATCTACTAGTGGTGGATGTTTCTACGTAGGGAATTATTTAGTTTCCTAGCTCAGCAAGAAACAAAATTTTGTATCTCTCTCAACTGCTGAAGCTGAATATATTGTAGCTGGCAATGCTAGCACCTAGTTGATCTAGATGAAAAAGATGTTAGTTGATTATAGGATTGCGCAAGATACAATGATACTATATTGTGATAGCTCAAGTGTTATTAATATTTCAAAAAATCTTATTCAACATTCTCATACGAAACATATCGACATTCGATAACATTACATTCGAGAATTAGTTGAGGACAAGAGCATTTCAATAGAATACATTCAGACGGAAAAGCAGCTTGCGGACATTATGACCAACCGCTTGACAGGAATAGATATTCCAAATTAAAACATAATATTGGTATGTGTACTTTTAATTAATTAAATCATGTTGTTTATGCATTTTTATTATTTGTATGTTTATAATTTAAAAAAATGTAAAACATATAAATTTTAAAATTATATATATATATATATATATATATGTGTGTGTGTGTGTGGTGTGTGTGTGTGTGTGTGTGTGTGGTGTGTGTGTGAAATTTTCTACCTGCACAACTAGTCGAGCACGTCCTCGATCAGTTGAGCTTCGACGGGTCGAGAACCATACTCGACCGGTCGAAGTGCAAGGGTGGACCTCTTAAAAGAGGGAAAATCTCTTTTTCTTCCTCATTTCATCCTTCTTCCTCAACTAGCCTTGGCTCGACTCATCGAACCCATCTCCATAGAGTCTTTGTAAGTGGTTATTTTTTATTTCTTTCTAGATTTGGGTTCCTTCTTGCTAGTTATTCTTTATTTTGTGAATGATTTGAGATTTACATCCTTTCCATAGAGGGTTTTTGTGCAAAATTTTGATTTAAGTCAAACCCATCTTTAATATCTTCTTTTGCGAACTCTTCATAAAGCATCGATCTAAGAGGAAGGCTATGGGCACTAGCGGCTCCTCCCGGACGACTCTAGTTAGGGTGAGAACCTTGAGAGCTCCCGAAGAAGATTCGGAGCATGTAAGGGATCTCCGCTCTAGAGATATTATTATATGAAGGATTGTAAATATTGATCACATTGCTCCATTCAAACTCTTGCCTATCCTTAATACCGTTGGTTGGGAAAACATTTTGGGTTGGGGCAGAACGGCATACCACTCCATAGCTCAAGGGATGTATGCATCAATAGGGGAGCTATCTCTTGATAACTTGACATTCTCTATTAATTTTAGAGAAGGGACAGTTCCGGTTGATAGGGACCTGATCTCAAGATTGCTTGATGTGAATATGAATGATGAAGGCATACCCATTGCCTCCCTTACTGATAGAATGAATGAATCTGAGCGAAGGGAAATTACTCACAAGTTATGTAGATTTAATGCTAATTGGAGTTCTGGTAATGCCCTCCGTGTCACCCAGATGATTCCAAGATTCAGGGTACTTCATCGTACTTTTACATCAAATGTGTATCCTCATTTCGAGAATAAGTCTGAACTTATTCCCTTATGACTCATGTCCTTCACGTTGTTGCTTCTAGAATTCTTATTTGCCTTCCCTCATTGATATGCTAATTGATTATCTAATTTTGTATTCATTCGAGTCATGGTTCCATACCTTTTGCATATCTCATGACAACTCTTTCTATCCATTGCAACGTTGTCATTCCATTGACTGAGGCGACCGAGGTGCCCGAGTCCGTTCTCCCATTTGATAATACGAATATTAATAAGATGAACCTGGCATACCTCCCCAGCTAGAGAGATGAGGATGAAGAAGAAGAGGTAAACGCACCATTACCTGAGGACACATCCATGGATGATATCTTTACAGAGCTAAAATCGGATGATGAAGTTAATCCTGACTATCAACTATCTCAAGTTGATGATCAGCTCAAGTCATTAGAAGAGAATGTGGTTGAGTTGAAGGTATCACAGGATAATCTGATTGAAAGTCATAAGTCTTCCATGAAATATATACGAAAATACTTTCATCGCATTACTAGAGGACTTCACCAGATCGACCCATCTATACCTCCTCCATCCTCTTCTTCTGGATCCAATTAGGTTGATGTTTTTTATTTTATGCTTTGGCTGTATAACTTTATACTATCTATGTTGGATGATAACTCTCTTAAACTCCTATTTTAAACCTTGTTAATGACTTTATGTTAATTCTTAATTGCCATTATCTATTCATTTTTCTCTTATTGGTCTACTATTTTTATTGTGGTTTATCACAAGAGTATTCTTCCCTTTGTCATTTTCTGACAAAAAGGGGGAGAGATTTCTAATTTGATAAGTAGAATCAATGAAGTTATGCACTATATTGAATGTTGATATATTGATAAATGGATGGTTGCTGGGAGTTTTGTATTGGAATTGTATTATTTGTCATAACATAGGGAAATCTCACATTGAGGGGGAGTAAATATTTTGCTCATTCAATAGAGTTGCATCTTTTACAACATGGAAATCAAGCTGTTTGTATGGATGTTGTTATGTTAAGTGTTTTATCACGAATTTGACAAAGGGGGAGATTGTAAGTGCTATAATGAATAAAGCATACTCTTGTTTGTCAAATTTCAATGAGACAAAATAGCTTATGATGTGGTTCACACAATGTGAATCAAGATGAAAAGTTCAAGAAGTAACTTCAAGTGATCAAGATGGAAAGTTCATGACATGACTTCAAGACATGCTTTTTACTAAGATCAAGACCTTCATAAAGTTCAAGTCAAGAAGTAGATCAAGATGGAAAGTTCACCTTTAAGATAAATTCTACTTCAATTCTAGTAAAAGATCAAGCTCTATCTTCAAGCCCTATTGAAGATTCAACTAGAAGATCAAGCTTTAAAAAGTTCAAAATACTTCATGTTAGTCCTTTCAGGTATAATTGACCGTAGAAAGACCTTAGGCTTAGGTCCTTTCAAAACATAATCATATATGGGTTTTTATACTTAATATAGACTAATCTTCAACTAGTATAGACTTAGGTTCGACTAGTCTAAGTTCAAAATACAAAAAAGCGAATTTTTCCATTGCTTCCTCGACTAGTCAAAGAGAGGCCTTCGACCAGTCAAAGCCCATGCTCGACCAGTCGAACACGGCGCTCGACCAATCGAGTAAGGCCTTCAATCAGTTGAAGAACCTTTTTATCTGATCGCACTTTTTTCGTAGCTTTTTATTTTAATTCCTAGATCTCCTTTTTATGAATCTTACTTTATAAAGAGAGTTGATACTCTACTTTGAGATCTAGAGGAATTCAAACAAGTAGCCTCTAGTTTGAATCAATTTAAAATCTATCTAGAACCTAGAACCCTTCTATATGTGACTGGACATTGAACAATCTACTTTAAGAGAAGCGATTCTACAGGCTACATCAAGAGACACGTCTTCAAGGTGAATATAAGTATAATCTATCTTTGTATTTTGGTTTCTTTGAGATAGCCAGAAAATTTCACTTGTTGGTTTGTCTGAGATAGCCAGAAAATCTAAGAAAGGAGTTTTTGTTTGTGATAGCCCTTCTAAAATCACAACTGTATAAGGTTTTAAGATGAACCTGTGAAAACCTTAGTTTTAATGAAAGCCAATATCACGTGGGTTGTGATTATTAGAAGTGGAGTAGGCGTGGTTGTTTGAGAACAGTTGGTGTACACACCGAACCACTATAACTTCTAGTGTTGTGGTGAATGTTTAATTTTTGTATATGTAGTGAATGATTGTAATTTTATTTCTGCACTAGTGGTAAATGATTGTAATTTTATTTCAGCACTAGTGGTGAATGTTTGTAATAGATAACTTTATTATCTCTTGCTTGGTTTGAAGTCTTGATCCTTACAAATGTTCGTGAAATAAGGTTGTCCTGCCTAAAACATTGTTTTTGGTGAAGGTTGTCCTACGAAGTAAGTTTGAATCAATTTTTCAATACTAGTGCTATTGAGATTTCTTATTTATTCTGATTTATTTATTATTTTAGTACTTTAAGTTTTTATTTGGCATAGTCCTATTCACCCCCCCCCCCTCTAGGACTGTTAAGCTCTCCTTTTCAGAACTGTCCAGTGAGCTTCCATAGGAAAATCATTTGATTCTCTATGGCATCGATATATGATTAATGGCATAGAATCTTGGCTCATTTAGTCCAACAACTAAGTGTCATTTTCAAAGAAAAATCTAGATGGCATCGAGCCATCTCTCGATGACATCGAAGGGCCCTTCGATGGCATCGAAGGATGATTGAAGACATCGGACAGAATTTGTACTGCACTTATTTAAAAATCATAGTGCAGAGAGTCGATGCAATCGAAGAAGTTTCGATGACATCGGAGGAAACTTCGATGGCATCGACAACGACAGATTTCCGTTTAATTTTTTATCATTAAGATTTGACTTTATATAAACATTTGTATTGTTTCTTGGATTTTAGAGTAAATGTTGAAGAGAGCTTTAAGAGAGTTATTACCTGAGTTATTACCTTCCTCTCAAGCCCTCTTTGCATTAGAAGTTCATCATTCAATCCATTTCTCAAGCATTTATTGGTATATTCAATAGCTTGGATTGAAGAATGAACTCCAACCTTCATTGATTATCCAGAAGCACTTCTTAAATGCAAATCATTGCGTCAGGATCTTTAAAGACTTTGCACATGAAAATCTTCTCTAGATCATAAATGTATATCATTAACTAGATTATATCAACCAAACTCTAAACCCAATAACCTCGGTACCTCGATTGGAGCATCTACAAGCAGTTGCGGTTCAAGGGAGCTAAAGACTCTTCATCACTAGGAATATCTTCAACAACATGTGTTGAAACTGGGCTCACTCATTTACTTGTAAGTATATAGAGTCCGTTGAGTCTGAAGCCGTTTAAGTTGACAAACTTGCTAAGACCTTTCGTAAGCCTCCGACGGGAGAATACGTGTTTTTATCCTTGTATAAGACTTAAACATTAGGTTCTTGGCCTGTGTGGCCTAAATTGTTTTGTACTTGTGTAAGACATAAAATGTAGGCTCTTGTGTAGGACATTGGCCTATGTGGCCTAAATTGTTAGGTTCTTATGTAGGACCTTGGCCTGTGTGGCGTAAAGCGTTAGGTTCTTATGTAGGACCTTTTCTCTTATGTGGGACATAAAGCATTGGGTTCTTGTGTAAGACTCTTGCTCTTTCGTATGGCATAAACCTTAGAGTCCTTGCTTAGGCTCCTAAGGATGCCTTGTGTAGGCTCTTTAGTCTAACCTTGTGTAGGTTGTAAAGGTTTATGATTAACCTGATTTAAAACTATTGGATAGTGAAATCCAGTACACTCTAGGAGAGAGTGCATTCGCCGGGAGTGCATTAGGCACATAGCCGAACCACTATATATGATCGTGTTTTGAATTATTTTTTGCTCATTTATCTAATTATGCTTATGTACCATGAATGATTATTTACGATGCATGATTAAATGACTGTCTAGGATTGATTTGGAATCATATCTCACACACTCACATACACTATCTCCATAGGCTAGTTGCTTTACTTGCAAATAATGTGTAGCCTATGTGAATAGACCCTCTATTGGCTTGGAAGCCTAGAAGTTACTTTACCTTATTTTGATTGATAAATTAATTTAAGTTAGGCATTGTTTGCTTTTAATAAGTAAATATTTTTAAAAGTCTTCTAAACCCCCCTTTAGGACACTTGGACATAATTTCATACTTTAATTAGCAGTTCATCCACAATTTCGGCTTTCATTGAATCTGACGTCATGGCTAGTGATGATCTTGCATGTGACCATGCATATAACCTGTAACCCTTCACACCAACACCATAGCAAACAAAGATGTACTTTTGGCTCTATAGTCTAACTTATCTCTCTCAAATGACGGTATATGAGAGTAAGCCTCACAACCAAATATGCACAAATCTGAGTAGTCCACCTTATGACCTCTCCATACTTCCTCTGGAATCTCGCAGTCAATTTCCGTAGAATAGGACTAATTCACTAAATAATAGGTCATGTAACAGCCTTAGTCCATAGGTCCTTACCCAACCCGGCATTACTAATCATGCATCGGGCCCTCTCCAACAGAGTCTGATTCATCCGCTCAGCCATACCATTTTACTCGGATGTGTGACGCACCGTGTTGTGCCTAACGATCCCTTCATCTTTACAATATTCATTAAATTAATTGGAAGTAAATTCACCATCATTATCAATCCTTAAAACCTTTATTTTCTGCCCTGTCTGTTTTTCCACCATGGCCATCCATTGTTTGAATTTGGTGAAAACTTTGAATTTATGTTTCATGAAATAAACTCAGAATTTTTTAGAGTGGTCATTAATGAATATAACAAACCATGATGACCCTCCAAAGGAAACCACGGGCGACGGCCCCTAAACGTCAGAGTGCATATAATCAAGCACTCCCTTATAAACATGTTTTCCATATTTAAATGATAAACTAGATTGTTTACCATATATACAATGCTTTCAAATATTTAAATCAGAATTCTTAAAAAGTGGAATTAAACCATGGTCGGAAAATACCTTCATGCCCCGCTCGCTCATATGGCCTAGATAAGCATGCCACATACATGCAAATGTCAAATTCGCAACAGCCATTGTAGCTCCACCTATTAAAGTGCTCCCGATCAATCTGTAAAGATTACTGTGCCTCTGCGCTCTCATAATCATGAGTGTCCCTTTTGAAACTTTAAGGATACCATTAAAACCGGTGAACTTGCACCCTCCCTTGAGTGCACCGAGAGAAATCAAACTCTTCTTCATATCATAAACGTACCTGACATCGGTCAAGGTATGTTCCATCCCATCAAACATCTTGATACGCACCGTACTAACAACCACAACGTTATAGGCATTATCATTACCCATAAACACATGTCCACCATCGTACTCCCTGTAACTGGCGAACCAACTCCGATGAGGAGTCGTGTGATATGAAGCCCCTATGTCAAGGATCCACTCGTCTCTAAGATCATCGTACAAGTGTCTGATCATGGACAGTGACAACACATCACCTCTGCTTGTCTCTTCATCAAATGTGGCAATATTAACCTCCCTAGAAAAATCCTCTAAGTTTTCTTTCTTCGACTTAAGATTTGTACAATCCTTCTTCATGTGTCCTACCATCCCACAATTCTAACACTTTAATTAGCCCTTGCCCTTGCCCTTTCCATTGAATTTGGATTTAGATAGAAGATCTTGTATCTCACTCAGTATTCTTGCCCCTTGTAAATAGCGCATTAATAGAGGCCCCTATGGTACCATTTTTCTTTCTCATGGCCTTTCCCTGAAGGGTTAAGATGACGGTATCCACACTCAGGAATGAATTACTGGTGCACAAAGAATTCCTGAAAAATACATACAATGTCGGTAAAGAATTTAGCAAAAGAATTCAACAAAATACATGCCTGGTCTTCATCTTTGACCACTTCATCCATGTCTAGAAACTTGCAAATCAACTTGTTAAAAGTACTGATGTGAGCCTCCACATCTCCACTTTTTGTCATCCTAAAGTTGAACAAGTACAACTTCAAGTGTAGGCGATTTTTCAAGGACCATTTCGCATAAACGTCCTCTAATTGTTTCCATAACTCCACTACGGTTTTCTCCCTCATGGCATTGTAGAGAATCTCAGCCATTAAACATAGTCAGATTGAGGATTTAGCCTTCTTGTCTAGGATCCTCCATTCATCATCATCCATAGATGCACATTGCTCTTCAAGAGCTTCATCTAGCCCTTGCTGAGTTAATAGATTAATCATCTTAATCTTCCATAACTCAAAGTTATTTTTGTTTAAGTACTTCTCAATGTCATACTTCGGATTTCCAACCATTGATACTTCTTCTTACATATTCAAGCCTATGCCCTAACATTAGCTCTGATACCACTTGTTGGGGGACATCGGAAGCACACAAAGATGAATCTAGGAGAGTAATCCAATTGCACCAAGCAAACGCAAAGATAACACAACGATTTAACATGGAAAATCCCTTCCTGGAAAAAACCATGGTAAAAAGCAACTGTCACATCCCAAACTCAAAAACCGCACTCACAGAATTCCCGATCGCCGAATTCGGCGCTGACAGCCTCCGTAGTACCCCATTCTTAGCTCCCAACATCCATACACCAAATTTCAATCCCGAGATCCTACGAAGAGGATTTTCAATGTGAAATTTTTATTTTTTTTAAAGAAGCATAACCATAAGAGTACCCAAATCACAAGAACAACGTCATCACCACATATCCACTAATATAAACATTAGATAGCAGTACTGAAAGGGAAATACATAAATAACAAAATCTTAAAAGTGATCTACCACAAGCCCCTGCCTCAACGTTGCTGCGACCTAACGTTACCTGCACGCAACAGTCATGTATAATCTTACTAAGGATAGAGGGTGGTGTTCGTGTGTGCGCAAAGTATGTGCCAAGCATATAATATCAGCATAAGTGGAATACTAGCAAGTCTCTAAGCCATACAATATAAGAATATGCAATGCAGATCGACTATGCAATGTGAAGTCATAGTAAGCCAAATATCAGATGCCAAGGATGCAATGCAATATGCAATTCCTGACGAGCCACGAATACCATCAGCCTCATATAGGCCATATAAATGTAGAAACATAGTAACCTAAATGCCATATGATGTGGATGTAATGTAATATACAGATCCTAGTGAGTCCATAATACCATCAACCTTATTCAGGCTATGCAATACAGAAGCATAGTAAACCAAATGTTATGTGCTGAGGATGCGATGCAATATACGGTGCGAAAGAAATGCCGAAGCTAGAGGGTGAAGTCGGGATGATAGTATGTAATATCGCAAGCTGTGGGGTCCATCACAAGGGACTTATATCCAAACCAGTCCCATACCTAAATTTGGATAGCTAGATTCAATGTGGTAAACTCCTGATCTCAGGTTGGTCGCACGCCCAACCAAAATCTTGGCCATTGCGAAGGTACACATAATGATTTAGTTACACACCACCAGCCCGAGTGGATAGTGCATGAAGGAATGAATGAGTCAAATGATGAATATGTAACTCCACATCTCAATACAGTACATCCCTGGGATTATCACCGGGACTTAGTACACTCCAAACTAGTTGTCGCCTCCCTAGCCGCACAACTCAACGAGTGGAAAGGACCTCACTACCCACCTGGCCAGTAGTCTGCCAATACCTAACCGACACGTCGATAACGGACTCATTTATGAGTTGGTCAAAATTAGCCTAGTTTAAAGATCCCTCACTCAGGCGGATAAGGTCACACCCCCTTCCAACCGACCATGACATAGTGGGAGACGTGGCCTACTGGTATTCGGCACCTTGCGCTCACATATCTATTCGATCTAGACGTTTGAGCATCCCTGGTACCAAGGGGTTTAAGGACTTTCCCCCACAGACATATTAGATGCCCATATGTTAGAACCAAACATTTTCGGTGTCCCAACTGGCCATCCACGATATACCTATGGAGGTCGTAGCCCTGATGTCGCTAGGGCGTACAGTGATCATGTCACCCAAATACAAGATGCATGAGTCATACTATCCAATCATACATCAAACCTGCGCATACCACACAGTCATGTGGGGCCACTCCGTCTCACAAGGAGTCCCATAATAAACCAGCCCAACGGCACATGCAATGATCAGTCACTCCTTATAACAAACATGCATATGATGCGCATGGGCATGTATCATGATGTAATAAAGTACATAGGCTTGATCATCTGATAAGTCAGACAACAATAATCCACATCGACCTTCACCAGCATATCACATATTAAGAGTATAAACTAAACAACATGCTCCTTCTACAACTATAGGAGTCCATGCAGCATGTCCCACGTTATATTAACATTAGCCTTCCAAGGTACTGATATATCATATATTCTAAGACGGGGTCCACTGGAAAGACGACGAATCTTGTCCATACATCGAGATAGGCTCATATAGTAGATATACCAAACTTGATACCACATATCCTTCCATCTACGACAAAGGGGTGATGATGTACTCATCCTATAAACAATGGATGACTTAGATGACATACTAACGTCAAGGATGGGCCTCACACTCGTCCCAAAGGGGGTAACTGGATGGTGTGGATGATACATACATAATATCGAAATCTTAGCAATCGGTTAGGAGGGTAGAACACATCTCACGAGGCGAGTTAAGCGGGTGTACAACAAGGTGAGTTAAGAGGATGGATCTAAGTACAATAAGTGGGTTTCCTCACCCTCTCTATCATGTAATAACTACGCTTCCCTATGGGGGCCCGATATGAATATGAGGTGGGCTTTGGTGGGGTCCATACATCTAGGACTATATGTCCTTCCAAATGATCTGGTTAGCCCATTCAACGTCTAAGTGGGCCTCAGGTTTGGTCTCTAAACTTGGACAAACACATGTACCTAGGTGGGCCACATTTCCAATGGGAGGCCTGGTATAAATACAAGATGGGTAGTCCTACAGGGTGAGGTAAAAATCAACAGCATCAATGGGGGCCCAACAGTTTGGGTTAGCCCACTAAGGAAAGATGGGAAATTACTATCATCGATGGGAGCCCAATGATTTGGGATAAGCCCAATAAGGAAGGACGAGTATCGCTAGCACCAATGGGGCCTAATGATTTGAGTTAGCCCACTAAGGCTAAATAGGTAATACTATGGGGGCCCAATAGATGAGAATGGGCCTAACAAAGGGCTCTAAGGAGGCTTACAATGTGGACCTTTAACCACTGTGGACATTTAACCATCGTTACTCCCTACAGAACGGCCCATTAAGAAATCTAATATACAATGGGGCCCATGGCCTGAATACTACTTAGGAACAAGAATGGGCATCACACTTAATACTTCATACATCATGGTGGGCCTCAAGAAGCGGCCCATGGCCCACATACATCATGATGGGCTATATATATGGGTAGCCCATGGCCTAGAAATATCATGGCCAAAGGAATCATACACTATGATGGGATCACACATCACAATTGGGCCTCATCACATAGGCCTCATATGCACCACCATGAGCCTCATCACTAGGGCCTCATACACATCACAATTGGGCCTCATACACGGGCCATATATACATCACAATGGGCCTCATATATACATCACATTGGGCCTCATACACAGGCCGCATATACATCACAATGGGCATCATACACGAGCCGCATATACATCACATTGAGCCTCATCACATGGGCCTCATATACATCACAATGGGCCGCATCACATGGGCTTACATACATCACAATGGGCCACATCTCATGGGCTTATATACATCACAGTGGGCCGCATCTCATGGGCCTCATATGCATGACAATGGGCTGCATCTCATGGGCCTCATATGCATCACATTGGGCCGCATCTCATGGGCCTCATATGCATCACATTGGGCCTAATGGGGCAGCCCAAAATCCAGGAAAAATGGATGGGCAGCCTATATATACAATAAGGTGGGCCCTGCACATATGGCTGGTGAGCCCAGCTCTTACAGTAGGTGGGCCCTGTACAGCCAGCAGGTGGGCCCAGCACAGCAGGCCTTGCAGATGGAAGGCGTAGATAAAACATATGGACGACGTGGAATGAAATACATACATCATGCGGGGCCCACCATCCCTTGCTGGATGATGGAGTTACAACACATACATCAAGGTGGTACCACATGTGGGAGGATCCCACCATCCAGAGTGTTAGATGGTGTAGATAAAACCCATACATTATGTGGGGTCCACACAGATGGATGGTCTGGATATGTAATGCATACATCTGGTGGGTCCACACGTGTGGCCCACCAGTTGTATTAGTTGATATACGTTTTCCCCTTTATACTGTCCAGCAACAACTGCTGCTGGACGTCCCATGGCTGGACGATCTGGATGACTCGTCATCAAGGTGGGTCTGTGATCTAGCCAAAATGGACGGAGGTATAGATAAAAACACATATATCATGTGGGACCCCACACAGATGGACGGTTATGATGACACACATAGCTCATGATCAGACCCACAGAACTTGTTGATGCCAATACAGCAGTTATATAAAACTTGGGACCCACCATCCCTTGTTGGATGGTGTGGGTATGCCACATATATGAAGTGGGACCCACGTTCCTTGCTGGACGGTGTGGGTACACCACATAAATGAAGTGGGACCCACCATCCTTGCTGGACGGTGGAGTTACACCACATAAATCATGGTGGGGTCCACGTCAACGTGGCCCACCCGCTGGATCAAACTGATATTTGTGTTGTGTCTCTAACAGCGCTTGCTGCTGGACGGTGGATGATACAGCACATGGGGTGGGGTCCACATGGGTGATCATATCCGTCCATCAGTTGGCCACCTCACGGTGGGCCCCCAAGAAGCTTCGAAATAAGTTGATATTTGTGATCTTCCTTCATGCAGGCCTATCCAGACGGACAGGCAACAAGCTCATCCGCTGGACAGTCCAGCAAGGTGGGCCCATCTCATGGGCGGCGTGGATCAGATACATCATGGTGGGCCACAAGATGGGAAAGAGGGAGATAGATAGAGAGAGAGACGTGAGGCAGGGGAGCTCTGCCACTATGAGCTCCCCTAGGTGGGCCATATTTAACACATACAACAAGATGGGTCCCAAATCACATGGGCCCTAAATCAAAATCACGATCTAGTACTATGAACACCCACCGATTTCACTTCTTAGCTCCCTGATCTCCCAAGATCCTAAGCTTCCTCTTTGATAGAGGATGATGAGAATTGAAGGGTTGGATGGTGAGATCTTGGGGAAGGAAGTGGGCCACACTTGGCTCTCCTCTTGGAAATGCTTGGACGTCCACTCCTCTTAGGTTGCTTGGGAATGAAAAGAGAAATGAGAGAGGGGATGGGTTGTTGTAAGGGAGATGGGATGGGAGGAATGGGTGTTGTAAGGAGGGTATGGGCTTAGTTGACTTTGGGAATGGGAGAGAGATGGGTGCCATGCTTTGTTGATAAGAGAGGGATGGGTTGAACTTGACTTGTACTCGATTGATTGATATGATGTTTGGGTAGAGATTCTCTTGGGATTCACAATGTGCAGCATTTCTTGAAATATATGCGGGCCCACAACTCCTGGTCTGGGTATCGCATCGACAAGCGAGACGCTGTGCTGGAACTGCAGCGATGGCGCGGTTGCAAGGGTATAAGTATCAGGTTGACAGGGTGTGACTCAGGGTCGTGCGCAAATGCCGATTACAGGTCGCAGGTTCCCGAAACTCGATAGGGGGGATCGCGGAAGTCTAAGGAACGGTATGGACTAGAATACGGGCCCTACATTAACAAATGATTACTATTAAAGTAGAAAAAACAAAGAGAAGGAGCTTACCCGATTTTATCAACCTCAAATCTCACCATTGTTACGTCCTTTGAAACCCTTGGACGAATTAGAAACCCTAAAACTGCTTCCCAATCCTGCTAACACCCATATATATATATATATATATATATATATATATATATATATATATATATATATAGCCTATAGAAGGATCCCAAGCAAAATCGAAAATGAATCTCACAAAATCACAACTTTGCATAAAATTACACAAATTGCCGTTGGCATCAAACGATCTTCAATGTTGAAAAGGAGAGCTTAAGAAGTCCTAGAGGGGGGTGAATAAGACCATGCCAAATAATCGAATAAAGTCTTGAATAATAAATAAATCAGATATCTCAATTGCCTAAGTATTGAGACGTTGATTCCAAATGATTCATAGGACAACCTTCACCTAAAGTATTACGCTGGACAACCTTATTTCATGAATTTCTTTAAAATCAAAATCTTAAACTTTGTAAGTGTAAATAAAAATAAATATTACAATCATTCACCACTTGAACTGAAATGTAAATACAACCATTCACCATATAAAAGATAAAAACATTCACCACATAACACAGAATTATCGTGGTTCGGTATGTCAACAACTGTTATCACAATCAAACCCCTCACTGATATTTTCAGGATATCTCAGACAAAACCTACACTGAGATTTTCTGGCTATCTCAGAAAAACCAAATGAAGAATTGAAGGTATACTTATCTTCACCGTAGAAGAAGTTGTAGCCGAAGAACCGCTATCTTGAATGTTGATTGTTCAATGTTCAGTCAGATAGAAAAGGTCTAGGGTTCTATTGATTTTAATTAAGTTCAAACCAATGGCTACTTGAGTTAATTCTCTTAAAACTCAAAAGAAGAGTAGTATTTACTCTCTTTAGAATCAGAATGAAAGAATCTAAGATTAAGAGAATTAAACAAAAGCTATAAATAAAATTTATAAATACCGTTCAATAGCTTGCTAATAACCGGAGTTTCTCTCTCTCTCTTGCAGAAGAATTTTGATAATAAATTGATCTTTCGGATAGAGAGATAACCTTAATTTATAGGCAAAGAAGTTGAATCATCGACAATACCAAGGCAGTCTTTGACTAGCTCGAGCAGACCGGATTCTGTTCAACAGATTTCAGATTTGCACAGAATAAGATTTATCCAAACTTCAACTAGTCCGAGAACCAGTTCGACTAGTCAAAGAGCCTTGTTAGACTAATCGAATTTGGTCTTCGACTGGTCAAAGATCCTAAAATTCGAAAAGATTTAGTCGCTGGACTTCGAGCCAAATTTTCTTAGGCTAGTCGAAGATTAGTCTTCGACTAGTCGAACCAAAAATTCGACTGGTCGAATTTGCAACCATAAAACAATTTTGCTTCGACTTGCACTTGGACTGGCCAAAAGAACTTAGACTAGTCGAACCACACCTTAAGCTGGTCGAATTCCAAGCAAACACAAGTGTAAAAGCCCAATTTAAATAATTTTTAAAAGCACCTAAACCTAAAGTCTTTCTAAGGTTTTATACTACCTGAGATATGTGAAATATCTGAACTTCTTTGTCTTGAACTTGATCGCTGACTTCGTCTTGACTTTTGAGCTTGATCTTACACTTGAGAATGTACCAGACTTAAGCTTAATCTTCTCTTGATCTTGAGCTTGATCTTTTCTTAATCTTGAGCTTGATCTTCTCTTGATTATGAACTTGATCTTCTCTTGATTATGAACCGGTCTTAAAGATATCTTGACAAGTTGTTTTGATCATATGAATTTTGACAACTAAAGAGTGCTTTAATCATTTTAGCACTTACAATCTCCCCCTTTATCAATTTCGTGACAAAACACATATCATTATAAAAGAGAATAATGAAGTCTTGTAATCTTGTTGTAGAAGATTTTTGAAGTTTTCAAAATGTTACTACACCCCCTCAATTAGTACTTCCCCTGTAGCATTCCATGGCATATAGCATTCCATAGCATATAACATTCTTCAATCAACAACATGACATGTAGTAACAATTTTCACCAAATTTTCCTATGCATACATGCATTCTCCAAGCAACTCTCCCCCTTTTTTTCACAAGTTGACAAAAGAAGAATGAACTAACTTGATAGATAATGAATATGAAGATGAAGGATATATCTAGGAGATAATTGAAGTAGGAATTAAGCATAAGAAATAAGCATATGAAATTGCAAATGTCGAGAAAGTAAATGACAATAAAGTTTTTAGGGAGTCTAAGGAAATCATCCAAGCATCATCAAAAGTAAAGTTAAAAGATTACATATCCATAAAAATCATTTCCATCTAAAGATAACTAATCTCAATTCGATCCAAACGAGGAAGGAGCAGGCATTGATGGGTCAAGTTAATTCAAACTCTGGCTGATACGATGGAAGTACTTCTTCATGACTTCATTGAAGACTTGGGAGTTTGAACCAAATTTTCCTGTGAAACATGCGATGTTTCAACCTTCTCCTCTGGAGATTTGAGACGATCATCTACCTGAGAGGACTGATAATTGGGATCTTCCGGATCATCGGATTCATCCAATTCAGCAAAAATATCATCCATTGAAGTATCTTCAGGTTGATGAGTTGCCTCCTCTTCTTCACTTTGACCAGGAAGAGATTTCAAATTCATTTTATTCAGGTTAACATTATTAAATGAGAGTTCTGATTCCGGTGCCTCAGACGATGGAATATTGACATAACACTGTAAAGCGAGGTAAGTCATAAGGTATGCAAACGGAATCGAACCTTGCTTAGTATGCAAGCGAAACTAAATAATGATGTAACAAATTAATGAAGGAAGACAAACTTGTATACCTGACACGACAGAATGAAGAATCGAGCCATAAAGGGAGTAAGTTCAGACTTATTCCCTGATCTAGGATAAACATTGGAGGTAAAAATCTTACATAAAACTCGATACTTAGGGAGCATTCAGGTAGCAGGGAAGGCATTACCCAACTTCCATTCAGCATTAAAGCGACACAATTTACGTGTTATCGTTTGCTTCTCATTATTGGTCATTTTTTCAGTTAAATTGGCAATAGGAATGCCAATATCCCCAATTCCAATTTCAGTCAATGTCGAAATAATGTAGCGAGTAACTATGAATGTCCCTTCAATAAATTTAATCGTGAATGTGAGATCTTCAAGGGACACATCACATATGGAAGCATACATTCCTTGAGCAATGGAATGGTAAGTCGTTCCGCCCTAACTAAAAATGCGTTCCCAACCAACTTCGGTGAGAATGGGAACAAGTCCAAATGAAGAAATGTGATCAAGATTAACTAATCTCTTGATGATTATATCCCTTGTGGGAAAATCCTTAACGTGCTCCGAATCTTCTTTGATGGCCCGTAGGGTTCTTACACCTAGTGGAGTCAAACAAGATGATGAGCTACCACGGCTTTTGCGTGTTGCCATTTTCTTTGAATGATACTACATTATGATTAGCACAAGAAGAAATCAGAGAGAGTGAAAGGAATGAAGCTAGATCGGATTTTGAAGAAAACCCACCTCAAGATAGTTTCAAATCAAGAATACAACACCCAAATGAGATTTACTAGCAAAGATTTACCAATATTATAACAAAATTGGAAGAAAAACACTTACAAGTAAGATTGGGTGATGGGTTAGTCGAGTGAGGCACCAGCTAGTCGAGGAAGATGAAGAAAATTGAAATTAAAAAAATAATTTTCCCCCTTTTGAAGTGAAATCGCGTGATCTTCGATTGGTCGAGTATGTACTCGATTAGTCGAAGATTCAACTGGTCGAGTATGTACACCGACTGATCGAAAATCATAAAATCTAATTTTTTGACTTATTTATTTTAATTATTATCATTATTATCATTTTATGCATTTAATAGAAATAAACATAAATAAACAATGCATAAAAAGAAACAAGGTAATTATTTAACAATGCACAAGCCAATATCATGCTTTAAATTGGAAAATCGATTTCTGTCAAGTGGTTTGGTCAGTATGTCTGCAAGTTGTTTCTCAGTTTGAATGTATTCAAGCATGATAGACTTGTCTTCAACTAATTCTCAAATATATTGGCATCGAATATCAATATGTTTCGTACGAGAATGTTGGATTGGATTTTTTGAAAAATTAATTGTGTTTGAATTATCGAAGTACAGCGTCATTGTATCTTGCTCAATTCCATAATCAGCTAGCATTCTTTTCATCTAAATTAGTTGAGTGCAAGCATTTCCAACTGCAACGTATTCAGCTTCAGCTATAAAAAGAGATACTAAATTTTATTTCTTGCTGAGCCACGATACTAAGCAGTTTCCTACGTAGAAACATCCACAACTGGTAAATTTTTTATCATTAATATTTCTTACCTAGTCTGCATCAGTATATCTGGCAATTTGTACAGATGTATCATGCAGATACCAATGTCCTAAGTTAGCACAACTTTTGACATATCTTATTATCCATTTAATAACAATTAAATATGATTATTTAGGATTAGATTGATATCTAGCACATATTCCAACAATAAAAGCAATATCAGGTCTACTAGCAGTTAAGTATAGAAGACTATCAATCATACTTCGATATAGACAGGAGTCTACAATTTTACCTGATTCATCCATAGAGAGTTAAAGAGTCGTACTCATTGAAGTCTCGAAATTTTTTCCATTCTCAAACCCAAATCTTTTTACAAGATTCAAGGCATATTTGGTCTGTGAGATGAATATACTATCTTCAATTTATTTAACTTGTAATCTAAAGAAATAGTTTATTTCCTAACCATACTCATTTCAAACTTGGATTTCATCAGATCCGCAAACTCAATAGAGAAGTTAGTGCATGTAGATCCATAAATGATATTGTCAACATAGATCTAAACTATCAGTATATGATCGTTATATTTCTTGACGAATAAGGTTTTATCAACACTGCCCATAATAAAATTATGACTAAGTAAAAATTTAGTCATTTCTCGTACCATGCCCTGGGAGATTATTTCAAACCATAAAGTGTCTTTTTAATATGATACACATGATTTGGAAGTTTGGGATCTTCAAAACCCTTTAGTTGTTCAATATATACTTCCTCATACAATCACTGTTTAGAAACGCACTTTTAACATCCATTTGAAAATTTTTGAATTTTTTATTAGATGTAATCGAAATAAATAATCTTATGGATTCAAGGCGTGCAACTGTTGCAAAGGTTTCATCATAATCAATACCTTCTATTTAAGTGTACCCTTGTACAACCAGTCGAGCCTTATTTCTGATAATATTACCCATTTCATCAGTATTATTCTTAAAAATCCATTTGGTTCCAATTACATGTTTATCAGTAGGTCTATAAACCAAGTAACACTCATCATTTCTAACAAATTGAGTTAATTCTTCTTACATGGCAATTATCCAACTTTCATCAGCAAGTGCTCCATTTACATTGGATGGTTCAATTTGGGAAGTGAAGCAGACATAATTACATATATTTTCTAGTTGTCTTCTTGTTTGAACACTAGTATGAGAGTTACCAAGAATTTGATTAGTCGAATGGTCTTTGACTAATCTTATCTCAGTACTAACTGATTTAAATGAAGAGTCAGGTATATCAATTACATTGACTTCATCATCATCTTGATTTGGAGTGGATGTGATTTGTTAATCGTCTATCACAACATTTATAGATTCTTGAATCACCCTAGTTCTTTTCTTAAGAACTCGATATGCCCGGCTATTTAGCGCATAGCCTAAAAATATTCCGTCATCGCTCTTAGCTTCGAATTTTTCCAAATTTTCTCTGTTACGTAATATAAAACATTTGCTTCCAAAATTTTGAAAATATTTAACTTAGAGTTTTTTATTAAACCATAATTCATAAGCTGTTTTGTTTTTAACTTTTCTAATATAAACACGATTTATAATATAGCATACAGTACTAACAACTTCAACCCATGCTATTTAGCATTACACTAGCCATTTCTTGTAGAATCTATTTTTTCTTTCAACAATTTCATTTTGTTAAGGTGTTTTACGAGCAGAGAATTCATGTGATATATCATGATCATTACAGTACTTCTCAAAATTGTTATTCTCAAATTCAGTGCCATGATCACTTCTAATTTTGACCACATATATCTCTTTTTCAGTCTGAATACATTTTCAAAATTTTCTGAGTTCTTCAAAAATATCTGATTTTTCTGTTAAAAAGGTTACCCATGTATATCTGGTGTAGTCATCAACAATGACTAGAAAATACTTCTTTCCACCTCTACTCTCCGTTCTAGTTAGTCCTACTAAATCCATATGGAGTAGTTCTAGAGGTTTGGCCATGGCAAAGGAGATCACTTTCTTGTGACTTCTCCTAATTTTCTTGCCAATTTGACATGCACCACAAACTTTTTCTATCTTTTTCAGCTTGGGTAAGCCACATAATTGATCTCTTTTGCTCAATTTATACAGATCTCTATAGTCAACATGTCCAAGACATTTATGCGATAGTTCAATTTTTTCTGTTTGGACCATGTAACATGAATGGTTTGTTGAGCAAGAATTATCAATTATATAGCAATTTTCAGATGTCCTGTGATCGTTTAATATTACTCTACCTTTCTCATTCATAATCTTACATCCGTGATAAAAAAAATTTACACTATGCTTATTATCACAAATTTGAGATATGCTCAACAAATTATGTTTTAATCCTTTAACATAAAGCACATTTTCAAAGAGAGGTAAGTTAGGAAATTGTACATTACTTAGCCATTATTTTACATTTGCTTCCATCTCCGAAAGTGAGTGTGTCGCCATTTACTTCTTTGATATTTATAAATATCGCCTTGTCACCTGTCATGTTTCTTGAACATCCACTATCCAGGTACCATCTTGAGTGGTTAATGGCTTTGAAAGATGTGTGGGCAACAAGACACTTAACCTTTGGAACCCATTTCATTATGGTCTTAGGTTTAGGAGTATCTTTTGATTTTCATTGTATTTGGGAGTTGGGATTTCTCCTTTTACTATTAACTCTAATATCTTCTGAGTTGGATTTTAGAAGCTTTTTAAGCAATTCCACAATTTTTTCAGCTAAGGGTGATTTATTATTCCTTTGATGTTTATAGTTGATGCCATTATTATTTATTTTAATGACTTAAAAGGGTTTTGAGTTTTTGAAATCATTATAATTTGAATCTCTCAAAGTCTTCCCTTTAAAGTTTGAGGATTCTCCTCTTTCAAGGATATGAACAGAATCCTTGGTTTTTAAATAATTATTTTTAGTATAACCCAGACCAAACTTGTCACCACATCGCCTCGATGAGGTTAACAATTTTTCAAACTTTGGGTCACCAAAGGCATATTTTCAAGTGTCCTTTGAACTCTGAAGGGAAGAAACTTCAAGTTTTAGTTTCTCATTTTCTGTTTTGAATTTTTGCAATTCAGAAGATTTAAAACTTAAATCTAATTTAGTTTTTTCAAAACAATCAAGAAATTGAGATTTTTCTAAAACTGCTTTTTCAAGTTCTTCTTTTAGTTTATCATATTTTTCTTTTTGAATTTTCAGCTTGACAGTAATTTTACAATTCTCTCTGTATAGGGCATTGGGGCATCTTAAAGATCGTCTTCATTTTCATTTCCAGGGTCACTTCTGAGATTTTCATAGTCAGACATATTACAGCTATCTGAAGAAGTGACTTTGGCAATTTTCAAAAAGGATTTTATCTCATTTGCATTTTCATGGTCTGATTCATCAAACTCATAAGTACTTTCAAAATCAGAAGATTCATCCCAAGTAGCTATCATACCCTTTCTTTTAGACCTATCCTTTTTAGGACATTTATTAGCCAAGTGCTCATATTCATGACGGTTGAAACATTGACTGTCCTTTGTTTTAAATTTCCAAGAATTAGATTTTCTTTTTCTTTTATCAGATAGTTTTTGAAAATCTGTTCTTTTCTTATTTTTGAAAATTCTATAAAATTTCTTAGTTAACATTTCCATATCATCTTCATTTTCTTCAAAATCAGAATTAGTATTATTTTCTTTTGAAACAGATTTAGAAGATTTAAGAGCAATGGACTTAGCTTTAGGAGCATTAAAGTTCAACTTATAAGTTTAAAGAGAACCAACTAACTCCTTAACCTTTATAATAACAGTATCCCTTAATTCGTGTACAGCAGTAACCTTAGAATTGAACCTAGCAGGAAGTGATCGTAGTATTTTTGTGCAAAGGGATTCTATCTCCTAGATCCCACATGGAATTTACTATATCATTCAGTTTCGTATAGAAGTCCATGAAAGATTCATTTTCTTCTATACGTATCTCCTCAAATCTAGTTATGAGGATTTGTATTTTTTATTTCTTGATAGTAGTTGTTCCTTCATGTGTCATTTTGAGAATGTCTCATGCTTGCTTAGTTGTATCGCATGAAATAACTCTTTTGAATTCATCAGGCGATAAAGCGCAAGTTATTGCATTTAAAGCTTTATCATTAGCACTGCTTTCACTTTTTTGACCAGCAGTCCATAAATAAAATTCACTTTCTCTCATAAATTTGGTTCCATCCTCAGCTACTACTTTAGTCATAGGCGGTTTCCATTTAGTCACAGTTGCTTGTCACACACTTTCATCTAAGGATTTTAGAAAAATCATCATTCTGGCTTTCCAGTATGAATAATTAAAGTCATCAAAAGGAGGTGGCCTGGTAATAGATAAACTGTCAAAATTTGACATAATAAAGCTTTGGATCTTAACTCAAGGAGGTTAATCTTGAAAAATGGAGCAACCCTCTCTGATACCACTTGAAAATGAGAACTTAAGAAGTCCTAACTGGGGGAGGAATTGGATTATGCCAAATAATCGAATAAAGTACTGAATAATAAATAAATCAGATATCTCAAATGCCTAAGTATTGAGATGTTGATTCCAAATGATTCGTAGAACAACCTTCACCTAAAGAATTACACAGGACAACCTTATTTCGAGAATTTCTTTAAAATCAAAATCTCAAACTTTGCAAGAGTAAATAAAAATAAATATTACAATCATTCACCACTTGAACTGAAATGTAAATACAACCATTCACCACATAAAAGATAAAAACATTCATCACATAACACAGAGAATTATAGTGGTTCGGTGTCTCAATAATTGTTCTAAAACAGCTACATCTACTCCACTCCCAAAATTACTCTCCACATAATCTTGGCTTTCACTATGAAAAAGGTTTTCTCAGGGTCACCTTAAAACCTAATATACTTGTGATTTTACTGGGCTATCACAATCAAACCCCTCACTGAGATTTTCAGTCTATCTCAGATAATAACTACACTGAGATTTTTCAGCTATCTTAGAAAAACCAAATAAAGAATTGAAGGTATATTTATCTTCACCATAAAAGAAGTTGTAGCCGAAGAACCGCTATCTTGAATGTTGATTGTTCAATGTTCAGTCAGATAGAAAAGGTCCAGGGTTTTTTTTTATTTTAATTAAGTTCAAACCAATAGCTACTTGAGTTAATTCTCTTAAATCTCAAAAGAAAAGTAGTATTTACTCTCTTAAAAGTCTGAATGAAAGGATCTGAGATTAAGGGAATTAAACAAAAGCTATAAATAAAATTTATAAATATCATTCAATAGCTTGCTAATAAATGGATCTTCTCTCTCTCTCTTGCGGAAGAATTTTAATAATAATAATGGATCTTTTGGATAGAGAGAGAACCTCAATTTATAGGTAAAGAATTTGAATCTTTGACTGTCTCGAGGCAGTCTTCGACTAGCCCGAGCAGACCAGATTCTATTCAACAGATTTCAAATTTGCGCGAGATAAGATTTATCCAAACTTCAATTAGTCCGAGAACTAGTTTGACTAGGCGAAGAGCCCTGTTCGACTAGTCGAATTTGGTCTTTGACTAGTCGAAGATCCCAAAATCTGAAACAATTTAGTCACTGCACTTCGAACCAAATTTTCTTGGGTTGGTCAAAGATCAGTCTTTGATTAGTTGAACCAAAAACTCGATTGGTCGAATTTGCAACCATAAAACAATTTTGCTTCGACTTGAACTTGGATTGGCTGAGAAAACTCAGACTACTCGAAGCAAACCATAGGCTGGTAAAATTCCAAGCAAACACCAGTGTAAAAACCTAATTTAAATCATTTTTAAAAGCACTTAACCTTAAGGTCTTTATAGGATTTTATACTGCCTGAGATATGTGAAATATCTGAACTTCTATGCCTTTAACTTGATCACTGACTTCATCTTGGCTTTTGAGTTTGACATTACACTTGAATATCAGTTGATCATTAGCTTGATCTTCTCTTGAGAATATACCAAACTTGAGCTTGATCTTCTCTTAATCTTGAGTTTGATATTTTCTTGATCTTCTCTTGATTATGAACTGGTCTTGAAGATCTCTCGACAAGTTGTTTCGATCATACGAATTTTGACAACTAAAGAGTGCTTTAATCATTTTAGCACTTACAAATGCCATCGAAACTAATCATTCAATGGCATCAAAGCCATATCAATAGCATTGAAATAAAACCTCAACTGTCCAAAGACAAGACATGATTTTTGAAAATCATCGATTGTATCGAGCTATGTTCGATGGCATCGAACCTTACCTTCCATGTCATCGAAGGCCCTCCGATGTCATCGAAAAAACACCTTGATAGTCCAGTGACCAACTGAAGAAAATTCAAAAAATCTCAACGAGACATCAAATACAACTGTCCATTCATATTTTCAATCCATTCATTTTTTTTAGCCCATTGTATGTGACAGATTCTAAGCTCCAGTGGACCACGTTGCTGGAAGCTGTGGGGATCAGCCCACCATTAAAACCTTCCTGGAGTTGGCTGTGATGTTTATTTGTTATCCAACCTGTTGAGAGGCCCATCACGGTGTGTGTGGTGTGTGTGTGTGTGTGTGTGTGTGTGTGTGTGTGTGTGTGTGTGTGTATATATATATATATATTATCCCGGGTTGTCCGTTGTTAGGCTAGCCATGATGTTTATGTTTTATCCATGTTGGACAAGGGCGTTATCTGCTAGACGTTGTCCAGCAGGTGGGGCCCACTATAGTGGCTCATCTTGTTGCATGTGTTGCATATATGCGCTGTCCATATGCTTTGACATCTCATTCTAGAGCATGGTCCGGAGAATGAAGTGGATCCAAAGTTCACGTAGATCACACTACCACTAGAAAATAGTGTTGACCGGGTGCCCACTCATTGAACTATTCTTAAGGGCCCGTTGAGGTCATTTGTGGGCCCACAGTGGTGGGCCACATTGTGGGGTCCACCTTGATGATGTGTTGTATATCCACGTTTCCTATCTATTTTGTCAGCTCTTTTAAGGTAAGCAAATTTATGGGCTGCACCATGAGATCTATGACGAATGATGATGGCCACCGTTGGAACCCTTCTAGGGCCTACCGAAATGTTTGCTTAGACTCCAACATTTGGGCCCATCAAACATAGGTCCCACCTTGATGTTTATAAATAATCCAAACCGCCTTGAGGCTTGCTTTGATGTGTGTGTTGCAGTCGTACCATGAGGTAGCCTTGTTGTATGTGCACTTTTAGCCCACCTTGATGTATGTGTTGAATCCACACCGTTAGCCCACTTTGTTGTTTGTGTTGTAATCACGTCATCCCACTATGGGACCCATCCTTATAATATATAACGGGCCCCACATCATGTTGTGCTTAAGAACAACTTAAGCCCGTTCTTGTTAGATTGTGGGTTGCCCTTCATGTTGTGCTTAAGAACAACTCAAGGTTGTTCTTGTTAGATTGTGGGCTGCCCTTTTGGGCCTTGTATAGGGATAAGTGTAAGGCTCATTTGGATGTCTGTTTAGGGCCTACCATAATCGCTTGTGAACCTTATGATTGCCACCCCATGTAATTGTCGTTAGTAGTACAATTGGGCCTATTTTGTGTACGCTTGCTTGGAGTGGGCCAATTACCCTAAAAGCCCACTCAAGTGTAGCGTCGAGGGGACCCGTTAGACTTGGATTCCATGTGGGTCCCACCTCTTGTGAATGGTGTGATTTCCTTATCAAGTTGGTGTGGTATTACATTTGTATTGAGGTAGCATTTTATGCTTGATGTGGTGTTACATTTGTTCGTACCCATTTCGGTTGAGTCATGTTGCACTAATCAGAGTAGGTTTCGTATGATCTGTACAAACACGCAAGCTGCGCCCAAGGATTTTCCTATAGATATGTATGGCAATGTCTTGGAAAGTGGAGCCATACAATATATCAATTATTGTCGTGCATCACTTGAGCGGTCAAGAGGAAGAATGACAGAGTTCAAATGATCAGAGAAGCAATCAAGCTCACATGGTCACAAGACAAGTGGCGAAAAGAGAAGTAAAGGAACCAGAACGTGGGAAACATTTAGAATCCAAGTAATGGAAAGAAGTTACTATAACCATCGAAACATGGGAAGGATCCAGAACGCCTGGATCAAAGCTATAAATAGCAAAGCAAATCAAGAAGAAAATTTTGTCTCATACCAAACCAAACAAATCCAACATTATCTTTCAATTTCCAATCAATTAACATTCCATAGTATAATCCTTTACTTTTTCTGTCAAGCAAGTTACATTTCTTAGTGTAATCATTTACCTTTCAGACTCCCGTTTACATTCCATAGTGTAATCATTAGTGGTGATCAAGTAGTTGGTAATTTTTAACCGTAATTTGAGTTCATGCTCGAATGTTGGTCTCAGTTCATCAATTAAAAAGGAGTTATGCAGCTGCTCTTCACGACCGACTGTAAGAATCAATTTCTTGTTTTCATAATCTGTATTAAAAAGTCCTTTCATACGGAAGGCAAAGGAGTAACCCATCATCAGAGGATGAACCCTACTCTATGAAAATCACCTGATCCAATTTGCACACATCGAGCAAGTGGCGGAATAGGCGACCGATCTCCTCATCCCTCGGTCAAACACTGTGTTTGCCTACCTCGGTGCTCAGGATCATTATTATTCGGTTTGAATTGGTGCCGCAAATATAATTCTGGTATGCCCGCATACATTGTGAGAGAAAACAACAATGAACAATTTTCTGGCATGCCCAGTGAGACCCTGTCTATTAACTACCAGTCTAACTTTTGCCAAAAAATGCATAGGAGAAGTACCCAAATTGCTGGGGTCAAACCCTTAACACCGACCTCACCACCTCCAAGGGAGGATGTGCCAGTCCATGCACCCCTGGAGGCGTCAAATTTGAATATTAACCAGAATAGGGATCAGGTTGGACCGTCCACGTCTCGAGCCGTACTCCCGGACGAAGTATCAGTAGTGCTTCTGGATGTTTAGATGAGCATCCAGATGGTACAAGAATATGAAAGAGCCTAAGCTGAGCAATTCCATATCCAAGCCAAAAGCACCAATCGCTACATGGACATTTAGACTGAAGCCATGCAATGATTGCTGGCTGTAATAATGGAACGAACATCATTGGCACCGCAACACACTATCAATGGAAGCTTGGTTGGCAATACAGCTTCGCTACCACCTATGTTGTATTTGCAATGCAACTCACCACTGATTCCTCCTCCGGATGTCAGGAATGCACCACCTTCTATGGAAGTCAGGCAACCTAAGCAGGAGGTTAGGAATTTTGCGCTCGATAATAGGAATCATGGACCTCCAGCTGGATTCAACCCGTAGAAGGGCCTTCGATTTCCTGAGAATCTTAACCAATTTGGTCTGGATCATCCACCAATTGTAGAACCTCAGCGGGTCGACCGTGACCAGATAATACAACTCGTTCAAGAAGTTGATTGCCAAGTGCCCGGCCATAACACCATTACAGTGTATCACAAACTCTACCCCGAATGAGTAGATCGACAACATCCACAGCCGAGAAATTATCGACCGAATTTTTCCCTATTCTCGAGCGAACCTCGTCAGTCAATTATTGAACATGTCGGGTGTTTCATGATGCAGTGTGGCGAACTAGCCAACAATGATTATCATAAATTACAATTATTCGGTCACTCATTGACCGCTGCGGCCTTCACTTGGTATTCAAACCTATTGTTAGATTCAGTACACACTTGGCAGGAGTTGAAAGAGAAGTTTCATGCTCAATTCTTTCCTAAAAATAGGGAGATAACTATGGCAGATCTCACATGATTCTGACAGCTTCCTGGGGAATCATGTGAAGAAAGCATCAAGGTCCTTTAGTTTGCAACCGATGAGCTCGAGAAATAACATTCTGGTTGGGGAATGTCCCTAGGAAGGGAAGGAAGGATTACAATAATGGTCTCGACCATTATCAGTCGATGCAATCAGCCTCCAATCACCATTCACAGTGGGGGCCACCTTTGTCAAGGATGATCAAACCTCCTACTACACAAGAGGGGATATGGAAATGAGTCGTTCATCCAAAGTTTTCAATGATACCAAAAGCTTTGACAAAGACCCAAAAGTGCCAGTGGCAAAGACAAAGAGATGCTGCAAGAAGGGAAATGGAAGGGGAAGGGACACTCTCTCAACTAGAAGCTAAAATGCCTTGTCCCTTTGAAGAGAAAGATAGTTGCGGTAACTTGTCAAACTATCTCAGAGATGACTGGTTTCCGACAAAGGAATGGCTACCCAAAGAATTCATGTCAACCATCGACACTCTGAAGAGTTCCTCGCCTAATGATCTCTTGGCTAAACTCGTGGCCGATGAAGACCCTAGTTAGATCGAAGAAATCAAATTTGAAATTCTAGGGGGCAAAGCTCATGTGGTACAATTGTGTTTGGTTCGTTGTCGCCAGTAATGTTGCATTGTAATATAGTTTTCACATTATTGTCTAGCTTTTAGGCTTTCATGCAAGGCCCACTTAACCAAACACAATGCGTAGAAGAATATGTTCCTCTAGTAATAATACAACATGCTTTCTTCCCATTTGGAGAAGGCAAAGAAAATGAAGTTAAGGTTGACCAAGCATCACATGTTGACATGGTCAATGTCCGGCCGGGGGCGCATCCGAAAGGGTGATTATCAACAAACTCACCAATAACATGACACAACACCTTAAGCCATTGTACATATCGGCTCATCTGGATGGATGTCTTGTTACTAGAATTTTGGTTAATAATGGAGCTGCAGTGAATTTGTTACCGAGAAGAATGATGGTCAAGTTAGGGAAGACCATGGCTGATCTAATCCCCTCAGAGGTAATTGTTAGCAATTTTATTGGTCATGTCAAGAACATGCATGGTGTCCTGCCAGTCAATCTGACCATGGGTACCAAGATAGTTCTGGCATCATTTTTTATAGTAGACACTTCATCGAGCTACAATGCATCATTGGAAGTCTTGGCTGACAACAAACCTTTCTTGACCACATCGAATGCCAGTAAAGCTTATTACTATAGTGAAGAAGTATGACCTACCAGATTCACAAGGAGAAATAAGCTCAGCCGCCCTACTGGGATTACGATAAAAAAGAATCCAAATAGCATCGTGCAAGCTATTCCAAAAGTTATCCGAGCCAATGATGCTCTGCTGAAGGATATTGTCCTCTATCAGCCGGCCTCTCACTGTATCATCGAAGAGGTTCCATTATCAGGACATCAAGGAATGAAATGAGTGGGGCCGACATCACGGCCAAAATAAATAAACTTGAAGAGAGCTTGAAGGAAACCGATGAAGGTTGTTTTGTGAATTTGGCCGAGTCAAAAGAATTAGATGAGGGAGACATTTCCGAGTTTGAAGAAGCATTAAAAGAAGAAGAAGATATTCGACCACAGGTCCACGACCCACTGATCGAGATCAACCTAGGGATGGATCATGACCCGAAGTCAACATTCATAAGTAACTTGTTGTGACCGCCTGAGAAGGAGAAGTTAACAAAGTTACTTTTGAAGTTCGCCGACTGCTTTGTGTGGGATTACCATGAAATGTCAGGGTTGGATCGATCCTTGGTTGCATATAGATTACCCATGAAAGAAGGTTATCAGTCATACAAGCAGCCACCTAGGTGGATTGTAGCCAAAGTCACCCTTAAGATCATGGAGGAGATCGAGCGATTCCTGAAAGCTGGTTTCATCTGACCAATCAAATATATGAAATGGATGTCAAATGTGGTTTTGGTGATTAAAAAAATAGTAAGTTAAGGGTGTGTATCGATTTTAGAAATCTAAACATGGCTACGCCAAAAGACGAATACCTCATGTCGGTGGCCGATCAGCTCATCAATTGGGCTGCTAAACATGGGATTATGTCTTTTTGAGACAGGCATTCTGAATATAATCATATATATAGCATTAGACGATGTGCCAAAAATGACATTCAGATGTCCAGGGCTTTTGGGAACATATTGCTGGGTAGTGATGCCCTTCGAATTAAAGAATGTAGGGGCCACATACCAAAGGGCAATAAATGCCATTTTCCATTATATGATCGGCCTCTTTATGGAGGTCTATGTGGACGATGTGGTAGTCAAATCAACTGATGCAAATGAGCACCTAGCCCACTTGTGCAAGTCTTTTGAACGGATGAGGCTCCATAAATTGAAAATGAACCCTTTGAAATGTATTTTTGGGGTCTTAGCTGGTAATTTCTTGGGATTCTTGGCACATCAAAGAGGAATCGAAGCCGATCAGAACAAGACTCAGGCGATGATTAATGCGTGGCTGCCAAGAAATAAGGCCGAACTACAAAAATTATTAGGCCATGTCAATTTCTTGAGGAGGTTTATATCTAACTATGCAGGCAAAACTAACATCTTCTCTCCACGATTGAAGTTGAAACAGGGAATCGAATTTGTTTGAGAAGTGGAGCACCATCTGTGTAACGCCCTGAAAATCGGGGGTCGAGCATAAACTCAACTCTCGAGTTCCAGAACATCACTTATGCAACAAAATGAATGATGATTGGATGTTGACAGTATTCGTGCGTTGAACATGAGTGAGATTAAGCCAAAACAGCATATCATACTCCAGAGACAGTTAAATTTGCAAGCGGAAGACTGTGATAGATAGATAAAATAGATAACCTATGATGAGTCTCCAGAGTGTGATAACATTACCAGGTTAAATAAATATAAGTGCAGTTCTAGAATATACCAAATGTGAGGAAGTGTAATGCCTCCTATCCCATGTACCATAGCCCCGTCAATACAATATCAGGTCTTCATTGACCTGCCAGAGAGATACAGATAGGAGAACTCCTCCTATCATCACAGAAGTAGTCCGGCTCTGCTTCACAAGCATCGCCATCACCTGAAACTCAACAATTCTGGTGGGTGTTCGGAACACCGTCCCGTAACGTGGGAGTGAGTGATCAACTCAGTGGAACAGTAAAGCATAAGTTAACATGTTATCAAATCAATCAAGCAGTAATGATAAAGCAGTACAAATCAAGCATTTCTAACTACTCTTGTTAAGTGCAAAAATGATATGACATGATGCTGTATGCCCTTGCCAAACCACCCTCAAGCGACATCATCTTACGTTTGCGAATGCTTACTCCCTCAGTGCGCCACATCTACAAATCACATGCGGTGCGATGATGCTCATGATTACCAAGTTTTTATTAGTCCATTTCAAACAGCAGTATTAGGAAACTAAGGTACCTCCCTTGTATCATTCCCAAACATGATCCATTCTAGGGTCGTCAATCCTAGTTATTCTCATACGATGTTATGGTTTGAGAAGCGTAGTGAAGGCATCGCAAAGGGCTCATCACCCGTCAGCGCGGATACAGATCTCACCGTATGCGGCTCAATTGCTGGCCGTCAGCTCGAGTACAGGCCTCACCGTACTCGGCTCAATCACTAGCCGTCAGCTCAAGTACAGGTCTCACCATACTCGGCTCAACTCACACTCTAGTTGCTGTGAAAGACACGCGGCCAATCACAGACCCTTGGAGTGTACTCGATGATACCACGGAGGACTCGTCGCCCGTCAGCACGAGCACAGATCTCACCGTACTCGGCTCTCGCCGAAGTATCGACAGCTCGAATACAGTGTCCCATACCACCGTATTCGGCTCACGAGATAGTTGCGCAATGGTCACTACGGGGAGGCACATGGCCCCAGCATAGGCCGACAGCTCGACCACGGTGTCCCATACCACCATGCCCGGCTCATGCGTCTTAGCGGATCTAGGTACCATGGTTAAACGGGAATCACCACTGGTAAGTTTGGTACCCTAGGTTCAAGCAGTGGCGACCAAACAGGGTGAACATGCATAAGGCAGATCGGGTTACTTGATGAGCTCGACTAGCGCGATCGCCCGTTGAGCTGCACGACATGAAGTGCATAAACAACTTCGTGTGGCCTAGCCACTGCCGACAGGCAACGCACGACTCGAGTTCGTCGAACACATCCCACGTGGCAAATGAATCTCAGCCACGAGTTCAATCTCGTTACCGATTGCCTGGACTATAATCATAGCCCCAAACACAATCAATTACAGAGATATAAAGCAGTAATGGATCAGGATTCAAATCATACAATCAGTCTGGTATTATCCGTTTAGGGCTGCCAGGGCTGTTGCACGCACTCGTTGCTCCGCTCCCCCATCACCCATGACGGATCATACAACGTAAATATAAATTTAAACATATGCATTACATAGTTAAAATCATAAAGCAGTTGAGCATGTTATGAATCACAACACAAGCATGAGTTTGTACATGTTCAAATCCTAATCACACAACTATCAGAGGAGATCATACACATAGTGAAAAAAAGGTTGAGAATCATATCTCAACACCCTTATACTTTACAATTTGCTAACTACTACTCATTCAGACATTTCAAGAAACACTTAAACAAACATACATCAACATACACGACATATGTCGATCACATAGGCATTAGGCCAAATCCTTTCACTGGGGAGTTGCCCCAATCATAACACGCGTACACCCACGACGGATAGTCATGGCAAGTAGGAATCCAAGTTCCATATCCATTCAGTCATTTCCACAAACACTTGGGCCACACATTTTAGCATATATAGGGTATAATGGCCGTGGCGTGATTTAGGGCAAATCCTTTCGTCAAAGGGATATCGCCATTACAACAATCATATATCCATGACAATTAGTCATGGCGAGCACGCATGAGAATTCTATACTCATTCAGCCATTTCCACAAACACTTGGAATACACTATTCCAACATACATAGTTTATGTTAGCAAACATGTGTTAGGGCGAACTCTTTCGCCAAGCGGTTATTTTATCCGCGTATACCGTATTCATACAACAATTAATCATGACAATTACATTTCCAAAATCCGCACGTATGCGGAATTTCTAGAATGCGCAATTTCAACATACATGACATTTACACATGAACATGTATTTTTGCGATCCCTTTCGCCAAACTAGCATTTTATCCACACATGATATAATCAAACATTAAATAAACATGTCAAACATTTTCCCAAGAAAAATACGTATACGGTATTTCTACGTATATCTAGAGTATGTGAAAATCCATATTCTTTATCGCTAATCGAAACAGGAAACGGAAAGCACTTTGTACATGTGCATTTGCATGCAGATCATGAATCTATCATTATCTGACATTGAAAGCGTTGAAAAATGTAACTTATACGCTTAAAGTCCTCACCCTTTGTCGTAGAATCGTAACGGAGTTGATAGGTTCGCTAAGCTTCCGTATACGGGAGTTTGGCAACCTAGAGAACGAAATAGGTTAGCTATTTCACAACCTACAACCACCCAAGCCCCAAATCAGATTAGGGTTAGGGTTTATTACCTAGAAATGACGCCGGAATCGCCGGAAAGTGTCAAGAAGGATGCGGTGGAGCATGGATAGCAGCAGGGAAGGACGGCAGGGAGATTCTCCCACTTCTCCCTCACTTTCTCTCTCTTTTCCCTCTCTCAAATCCAAATTCGTATGGCTGGAATGGGAGAGGGTTTAAGGTCCTTATATAGCCTAAAACTTCACCGAAATAGACTCCTGTTCAAGGGTTACTGCTAATATAGGATATTCGCCACTTTTCCAGCTCAAAAGAGGTGTTCTGGTGGCCCTCTTTGAGCCAAACGTCAGACTTAAGCTCACCACACATGGATCTATGAGGGATCACGTTTTCGACTCGATCGGATTCCCAGATCGCACGTGGCGGACCACTTTCAGTTCAACGGTCAGTGGGCCACGATCCGAAATTCCAAGTACATGTAAATGTTCCTGAAATTTTTCCTGATCCGAGGGTGTAATTTGGTCTGATTCTGACGGTCAGGTTGCTTAATACTGATGCGCAAGCGAAAGGTGCCAGATCACTATTCCAGATATTTTCTTTTCAAAGGAATAGTGTTTTTCACACACCCTCGCTCCGGATCGAAATAAATGACCGTGGGACATCGGTCGGAGCTGATTTTTGAGATGATTGTCAAGCCCAGTGGGGCGGTCCTAGTTCCTTAGATTCGTGTTAATCGGACTCCCGATGTGCGATCTAGACCCAATAAGAAGTTTCGTTTCATTCCCGAGAGCAGCCGGGTAATGAGTTTGGCTCTAGACTTTAGGGTAACCTAGAGTCACCAATTCTGCAAGTTTTGGGTCTTGCAGATCGTATTTAAAGCGATCCCAACGGATTTCATGACTAACCGAGTTTTGCACTTAGTTAACTTTGTTAAATTTCTAAAGGATTTAATCCTAATTGTTTTTTGGTTGAGATGGTACTTAGGCCTTTGCAGTTTGTATATGAAGTGATCTAAGTTTTACTACTTAGCTAGTTTAAGATAGTGTCAAGGCGAAAGTGCTTTGAAAAATTGAAAGCATAAGGTAGTGAAGGGTGGGATTTGCGAAGAAAATGGTTTAAAGAGCAATTTTAGACTGTGGGATTGAGTTTTGACAAGTTGATAAGGTCTTAGGATTGACTCATTGCCCTAGGACGTCTAATCCCAGGTGGGCAAAAATCCGGGATGTTACAATCTGTCTTTTGGTAGAATCAAGAAATATATAAGGAAGCCACTTGTGCTGATGCCTCCTATCAAAGGTCGACCGCTCAAGCTATATGTCGCAGCCTCATCGGAGTCTATCGGAGCTCTTCTAGCACAAGATGATGACATATGAAAGGAACGAGCAGTTTATTACTTGATTCAGACGCTGCTTAATGCCAAAAGACGATATTCAGCTATGGAAAAAATTATGCTTGTCATTGTATTTCATGGCCACTAAGTTGAGGCATTACTTTTTGGTTAAGTGAGTAAATGTAATAGCATTTACCAATTTAGTAAAATATATTCTAAACTGGTCAATATTAACTAGTCGAATTGGAAAATGAGCGTTGGTTTATCTAAGTTCAATCTACACTATGTGCCACAAAAAGCAGAGAAAGGTTAAGCCATATCTGACTTCTTAGCCGACCATCCTTCGGATCTTGAGGAGCAAATTTCCCCAAGTATCCTAGATCTTGTAAATGCTATTCTATCTAGCTCCTATGAATGTCAAATTTTGTAGTGCCAAAACCTCGTGGAATCTATATCTTGTGTAGCTCATCTTCATATTCAAGATCAAGCAATTCAAGTACAAGTTCAAGATGTTCCAATTCAACATTCAAGCAGCTCAAGTTTAAGAATAAGAGATTCTTGTACAAGTTCAAATACTAGATCAAATTTTCAAGCTTTAACTATATCAAGACAGTGTGCATTACTTTAAGAATTTAATCTCAAGTAATCTTCTCAAGCTTAAAGCTCATATACTCAAGTTGAAACACAAGTCAGAAGTACTTCAAGTTCAAGCTTAAAAGTACTTCAAGATGTCAAGCTTCATGTACTTCAAGATCAACTATCAATCGAAGCGAATGATGTTTCAATGTTCATATTTCACCTATAAGGTATGAATGACCCTAGATTGACAATAGGTTAGGTCATATGGATTGCATACTTAATATGGGTCATTATATAATTTTATAGTCTTTTTCTCGACTAGTCTTAGCCTATGTTCAACTAGTCCTAGTACTGGCTCGATCAATCCAAGAATTTCTTCGACCAGTCCAAAGTTTATCACTAATTTTTAGGATTTTTTGTTGGAACCTCAACCAGTCTTGGAGACTGCTCAACCAGTCGAGTGAACAGTGCTCGACCAGTCGAGCAGGCTCGACTCAAAGTCCAGCAACCATTTTTGGTCCCACTAGACCAATCGAGTGGAGGGCTTGACCAGTCGAGCAGGCCACTCGACCAGTCGAACAAGCCACTCGACCAGTCGTGGAACGGTCTTATCTTATCGCGCCCAAAATTTTGAATTCTTGTTGGTCCTTTGACCAGTCGAACCGACCACTGGGCCAGTTGAGTGAACAGTAATTTTGCCTATAAATTGAGGATGATTTTCAGAGTTTTTCATTCAATTCCAAGATAATCACGACACCACTCTGAGAGATAAATTTGTGATATTCTTAAGCTATATTGTGTTCATTTAATATTCTTTTTAATTTAGCTTTTTACATTTGATTTTGAATTCTCTATTCCATCTTAATTGAAGAAGGGATTTAAGTTTCCCCTTTCTTGAGATCAAAATCAAATCAAGCTAGCCCAAGGTGATTTAATCTAAAAATCATTTAGACTTAGAACCCTTGCATAAGTGAGTGTGGACATTGAACATCTACACCAAATTGGTTCTACCGGGCTTCATCAAAGGAGAATATCCAGATAAGTATATTACATTTTTGTAAATCTCTTTTGATTTTTTTGAGTGTGTACCAGAAAAATCTCTCTTTATTTTTTGGTTTGTCTGAGGTGATCCAGAAAATCTCAAAGTGTGGGGTTTTTGAATTGTGTAAGCCCACTAGAAAGACAAAATTTTGAAGGCTTTAAGTGAACCTTGAAAAACCTATTTTATAGTGAAAGCCAATATCCACTGTGTTTGGATATTGGGAGTGGAGTAGTTGTGTGGCTATTTTTTTAACAGTTGGTGTACACACAAGCGAACCACTATAATTGCTGGAGTTGTGAATGGTTGAATGTGCCTAAGTGTGTGAATGTTGTAATTTATTTTTCCAGCATTTGTGGGGAATGATTGTAATTTACTTTTAGTACATGTGGTGAATGTTGTAATAGCAGTAGAATTTTATTTCTGTTTTATTCTTTATTCCTCTATATCGGTTTGAGATTTTCATACACAGACCATTCTAAGAATCAAGTTGTCCTACCATAAGCCATTGGTTTTTGGTGTAAGGTTGTCCTTGGAACAACATCTGTATCAACCTCTCAAAACTTATGCATTTGACGTTGCTATTCATTTCTACTATTTGAATTGTTAAGTGCTATCATTGTTGATTCTTTCTTATTTCACATTAAAAATTTAATTTGGTATAGTCCTATTCACCCCTCCCCCCCCACCCCCCCCCCCCCCCCCCCCCCCTTCTAGGACTCTTAGCTCGGCCTTTCAAGTGGTATCAAAGCCTAATAGCTCGTTTTAATTTTTGGATTAATTTCCTGAGATAATGATCTGAGCTTTTTAAGATGTCAAATTTGATAGCCTTTCAGTCATTAGGCCTCCACCTTTTGATGGCTCCAATTATGTCTATTGGAAAGCCAGAATGAGGATTTTTTAAAAAAAATCCATGGATGAGAGCGTGTGGCAAGCCACAATGACCAATTGGACGCCTCCTACCACTGAAGTGACTGGTACTGATGGATATAAAACTGTAAAAGTCACACCTTACTTTTCTCGGACCGCTCTTTAGAAAAGTGAGAGTAGTGCAATGCAAAGGTTTTAAATGTAATTACTTGTGCACTATCACCAGATGAATTCAAGAGAATTATATCTTGTGATACTGCAAAGCAAGCCTAGGATATCTTGGAAATGACACACGAGGGTACAACAATTGTCAAGAAATCTAAAGTTCAAATCCTCACAACCAAATTTGAGGAAATACGTATGGAAAAAAGTGAAACGTTCATGGACTTCTATACAAGATTGAATGACATTGTCAACTCTATGTGGGGTCTTGGTGATAGGATCCCAGAAAGTAAAGTTTGTGCAAAGATACTGCGCTCATTGCCTAAACGGTTCAATTCAAAAGTGACCGCGATCCAAGAACTTCGTGATACGGATAATATGAGGGTAGAAGAACTGGTTGGTTCTTTACAAACCTACGAGTTAAACTTTAAAGCTCCTAAAGGTAAATCCATCACCCTTAAGTCTTCTAAAATTATTTCTCAAGAAAATAGTAATAATTCTGATTTAAAGACTTCTGAAGATGATATGGATCTTTTAGCTAAAAAGTTTTACAAGATTTTTAAAAGTAAAAAAGAGGGTTGATTTGCAAAAACCTATTGAAAAGAAAAGATCTAGATCTAAAACTTGGAAATATTTAAAAGACAGCCAATGCTACAATTGTCATGAATATGGGCATCTAACAAACAAATGTCCTAAGAAGGACAAGTCTAAAAAGAAAAATATGTTGGCTACATGGGATGAATCTTCCTGCTCTAAAGTCTCTTCTAAGTCAGAAGATTCTAAAATCGAGTCGGCTAATGATGTTAAAGCTCTAATGACTCTAACCAAGTTCACTTTTTCAAATATTGATGATTCAACCAGTGAAGAAAATCTAAATAGTGACCATGAAAATGAAGAAGATCTTTAAGATGCTTATGATGCCCTAAACAAGGAAAGTTGCAAAATTGTTGTAAAGTTAAAACTTCAAAAAGAAAAGTTTTCAAAACTAAAAGAGAATTTTGATAATCTAGTCTTAGAAGAATCACACATTTCAGATTACTTTAAAAAAACTAAGTGCGACTTAGATTTCAAAACCTCCCAAGTTGAAAACTTAAAATCTGAAAATGAAAAGTTAAAACTAAAAGTTTCTTCGCTTTTGAGTTTGAAAGACACATGGAGGTATGCTCAATGTGATCTTAAATTAGAAAAACTTTTATCCAGATCTAGAAAATGTGGCGATCGATCTAGATTAGGGTATGATAAAAGTATTCCTCCTAAATATAAGAATACTCTACCTAAATTTGTTAAAGGAGAGTCTTCTAACTCAAAAGGGAAAAGTCTAATCAATATAATTCTAAAAATGCTAAGACTTTTTCAGACCTTAAAGCCTAAAAGCAACCATATCAACTATAAAAATTAGAATCGTAATCCTTTAGCTGAGAAAATTGTTGATTTACTTAAGAGCTCTTAAAATCTAACTCAGTGGGTCGGACGACTTAGAACAATTATAAACATAAGAAGACCACTTATGCTCCTAAACCCAAAACTATAATGAAATGGGTCCCTAAGGTTGGTTGCCCACACCGCCTTCAAAGCTTCAAGCCATTCAAAGTGGTACCTAGACAGTGGTTGCTCCAGACATATGACAGGTAACAAAGGTCTGTCCACCAATCTTAAAGACATGACTGATGGTTCAGTCACATTCGGTGATGGTAGCAATTACAGAATTATTGGCCAAGGTACGGTTCAACTCTTTAACCTCCCTCTATTTAAGAATGTTTTATATGTAGAAGGGTTAAAACATAATATATTAAGCATCTCTCAAATATGCGATAATAATCATAGTAAAAAATTTACTAACCAAGGGTGTGAAATTTTAAATAAAAATGGTTCTGTAATATTAACTGGTTGCAGAACTTCTGAAAACTGCTACATTGTTTGTGAGTCAAGCTCATGTAATCTATCGTGTTACATGGTCCAAACCGATGAGACTGAATTATGGCATAAGTGCCGAGGACATGTACACTACCACAACTTGTATAGATTGAGTAAAAGAGAATTGATAAGAGGTCTACCCAAAATATAGAAAGTAGATAAAATATGTGGCAAGTGCCAGATTGGTAAACAAACCAGGAGTGCTCACAAAAAGGTGAACTAAAAAGCCACATCTAAAACACTTGAACTTCTCCACATGGATCTCATTAGACCAACTAGAATGGAGAGTCGACGTGGCAAGAAGCATATTCTGGTGATTGTTGATGACTTTACCAGGTATACTTGAGTAGTCTTCTTAAGAGAGAAATTAGAAACTCTTGACGAAGTAAAAAGGTTACTTAAACGTATCCAAACTGAAAAAGAATCACAAGTCACTAAGATCTGTTGTGATCATGGTTCTAAGTTTGAAAATAGCAGTTTTGAGAAATTTTGCAGTGATCAGGGAATATCACATGAATATTCTGCGCCCAAAACACCACAACAAAATGGGGAGGTGGAAAGGAAAAATAGAGTGCTTCAAGAAATAGCAAATGTAATGCTAAATAGTATGAAGCTTCCTAAAAATCTTTGGGCTAAAGCCATAAATACTGCTTGTTATATAATTAACCATGTTTATACTAGAAAATCAAATAGTAAAACAACTTATGAAATGTGGTTTGATAAGAAGCCTAATGTCAAATACTTTCGATTTTTCGGTAGCAAGTGCTACATCTTACGTGACCGAGAAAATCTAGGTAAATTTGACACCAAAAATGATGAAGGGATATTTTAGGGTATGCTCTGATAGTCGAGCGTATCGGGTTCTTAATAAGAGGACTGGTATAATTCAAGAGTCCGTTAATGTGGTTATAGATGATCACTTGAATACACCTATCTCAAGTTCAGAAAATGATGAAGTTCTTTTAATTGATAGACCAGACTCTTCATCAAGTCAAAATAACACTGAACTGAGGACAGTTAAAGACCATCCACCTAATCAAATCCTTAAAAAACCCTTTCACTGGTGTGTGCACTCGTAAACAACTTGAAGATATCTATAACTACGTGTGCTTTACATCTCAGATAGAACCGGATAACGTAAAAGAAGCTCTTACTAACGAAAATTGGATTATAGCAATGCAAGAAGAGCTCAATCAGTTTGTAATAAATAATGTTTGGTACTTAGTTCCAAGACCAAAAGATAAACACATTATCAAAACAAAATGGATTTTTAAAAATAAGTTTGATGAACTTGGTAATATTTTTAGAAACAAGGCTAGGCCGGTTGTACAGGGGTACACTCAAATAGAAGGCATTGATTATGATGAGACCTTTGCCCCAGTAGCTCGTCTTGAATCAATCAGACTATTTATATCCATTGTGTGCTTTAGAAAATTCAAAATATACCAAATGGATGTAAAGAGTGCATTCTTAAACGGTGATTTGCATGAAGAAGTGTATGTTGAACAACCAACGGGTTTTAAAGACCCTAAGCATACTAATCATGTCTACCGCCTGAAAAAGGCACTCTATGGTTTGAAACAAGCTCTCACGACATGGTACAAAAAGTTGGCTAAGTTTCTACTAAGTTATAACTTATAATGGGAAGTGTTGATAAGACATTGTTTGTAAAGAAACATATGATCGCATACTAATAGTGCAAATCTATGTTGATGGCATTATCTATGGATCTACCTGTGCTAACATGACTGTTGAGTTTGAAGATCTTATGAAGTCTAAGTTTAAAATGAGCATGGTTGGAGAACTAAACTATTTCCTAGGGTTGCAAGTCAAACAACTCCCCGATGGTTTCTTTATCTCTCAAACCAAATAAGCTCTAAACTTAGTTAAAAAGTTCAGATTTGAGAGTGAGAAAAAATTTAATACTCCAATGAGTATTACTTTAAAACTCTCTAAGGATTCAATAGGTAAGTGTGTGGATCTTAAGTTGTATCGCAGTATGATAGGTAGTTTACTTTATTTAACTGCGATCTGACCTGATATTGCTTTTAGTGTAGGAATTTGTGCTAGATATCAGTTTAACTCTAAAGAGTCACTTCTGATTGCTATTAAGCGTATTTTGCGATATGTCGCTAGTTCAGTTAATCTTGGTCTCTGGTATCCACATGATACTAGTGTGCAATTAGCTGGTTACACGAATGTTGATTGGGCTGGTAACATTGATGATAGTAAATCAACCAGTGCTGGTTGTTTCTATGTCAGGAACTGTTTAGTTTCTTAGCTAAGTAAGAAACAAAGTTTCGTATCGCTCTCTACAACTGAGGCTAAATATATTGCTACTGGTAATGAATGTACTCAGCTTGTGTGGATGAAAATAATGTTATGCGATTACGGAATTGCGCAAGAATCCATAGTTTTATATTGTGATAAGTCAAGCGCAATTAATATATCTAAAAATCCAATTCAGCATTCACGAACCAAGCATATTGACATTAGATATCATTATATTCATGAACTAATGTAAGACAAGATAATTTCATTGGCATATATTCCGATCGAGAATCAACTTGCAGACATATTCACAAAACCGCTCGACAAAAACAAGTTTGCAAAATTGAAATTTGATCTTGGTATGTGCAATATGAACTGATGATTTGTGCCTTTCTGTATCATAATGTATATATTTATTCAAAATTAATGAAAAATTGCAAATTTTTGTGATGCATGACCAGTCAAGTACACACTCGACCAGTCGTAGCTCAACCGGTCGAGTATGTACATGACCAGTCATGAAACTCAGGTTTTACTTTTTATTTAGGAAAAACACATTTTTCTTCACTTTGTTCTTCTTCTCCAACAAGCCCTACCACGACCGGTCGAACCCATCTTCGATTCCTCTTTGGTTAGTGCATTATTTTCAATTTCCTTGTAGATTTGAGTTATTTGATCTTCCATTTCCTTGTTTGTGTTGTTTATTTTAAGGTTTATAGTTGTTTGGTGGGTTTTCTATCTATAAATCCTTTTTGCTTGAAACCCTTCTTACCTCTTTTGCAATCTTTGTATTCCTTGTTTTCTTTGTTGCAATGGAAGGTAGAAACAGGAAGAAAGGATCTCGTAGTCCCACTTCTTCTCGTTCGGCTCCTATCACGGTGCGCCATCTTCAGTCACCCGAGGACGATCCCGAGTATATGTAGGATATTTGCTTACGTAACGTGATAGTAGAACGGACTGTTAACATTGATCATTTAGCACCTTTTGGTATCCTTCCTCTTCTTCAACCTGTAGGATGGGATAACATTTTACATTGGGGTGGTCCTACATTCCGCTCTATTGCGTAAGCCATGTATGCTTGTATTACTGACTTCTCTACTGAAAATCTTACATTTACAATTTCTACTAAAGAAGGTCCAATTGATGTGGACCATCACCTCATTTCTGGATTAATGGACCTTCCAGTTAATGATGACGGTGTTCACATTAGTCTCTTGTAGCAAAACCTTCTGAATCTGAGAAGTGGATGCTCACTAGAGTTTTATGTAATATGGATGTGGAATGGAGTACTGGGAATGCGCTCGCTTCCAAGTTTATGTTACCCAGATACAGGGTTCTTCATAGGATTTTCATTTCAAATGTCTACCCTAGATCTGGTAACAAAACCGAGCTTACTACATTCATGGTTCATATTCTTCATTCTATCATTTCTGGGGTCTCTGTGTGTCAGCCATCTCTTATTTATTATATCATGATTCAGTTTCGTCTCCACCCAGCTCACAGTGATATACCTTTTACTTATCTTATGACTGTATTAGTCACCCATAGTCTAGTGGTTAAGCCTGTTGGAGAAGCTCCCATTCACCATCTACCCTTCAACAACTCTAACATTAACAAGATGAATTTGAAGTAAACCCCAGGCCAAGTTGATGAGGGTGCTAGTGGAGTTGCTGAAGCAAATGAAAATGAGGGTGCTTTGCCTCCAGATGATGTCAATATGGATGAGCACTTTGATGAAATTGAATCCGATTTTGCTGTTGATCCTGATTATCAGCCATCTGATTTTAATGCACGTTTGCGCTCACTTGAGGAGAAGGTTGAAGGTATGCATGTGTCCCATGAAATGCAATTTAAATATATGCGCAAATATCTTAGGCACATTAACAAGAGACCTCATCAAATTGATCATTCCATACATGCTCCTTCTTCTGGTTCGAATTAGTTTTAAGTATCTGATATGTAATAACTTTTAATACTTGAATTTCTTCTTGTGCTTGGACATGTTTTTAATGGTTATCTTGTCACTATGTTATCTTAACCCTACCTCTCTCATTGCTCTTGTGTTTCCATCATCATTTATAGGTTCACATGCCTATTTCATTATGATAAATGTGGAGAATGTGGAAATGCGGAGAATGTGGTTAGGTGGTTAGGTGATAGGTAGCAATTTAAAAAAAAAAAAAAAAAAAAAAAAACTCTTCTCTTTGATTCTATGAAGTAAGGTATTAAGGGGGAGTATTGATTTGCAGTCTTTCACTGGTGCATGACTCTTTATTAATCTAACTGGTGCATGATTCTTTATTGATCTAACTGGTGCATAATTCTTTATTGATCTAACTGGTGCATGATTCTTTATTGTACATGTATGATATTTTTATTTATTTTGTTTTGTCACGAATTTGACAAAGGGGGAGATTGTAAATGCTATTCTATCTAGCTCCTATGATTGTCAAATTTTGTAGTGCCAAAACCTCTTGGAATCTGTATCTTATATAGCTCATCTTCATATTCAAGATCAAGCAATTCAAATGCAAGTTCAAGATGTTCAAATTCAAGATTCAAGCAGCTCAAGTATAAGAACAAGAGCTTCTTATACAAGTTCAAGTACTAAATTAAGTTTTCAAGCTTCAACTATATCAAGACAGCGTGCATTACTTTAAGAATTTAAGCTCAAGTAATCTTCTCAAGCTTAAAGCTCATATACTTAAGTTGAAACACAAGTCACAAGTACTTCATGTTCAAGCTTCAAAGTACTTCAAGATGTCAAGCTTCATGTACTTCAAGATCAACTATCAACCGAAGAGAAAGATGTTTCAATGTTCTAATTTCACCTATAAGGTATCAATGACCCTAGATTGACCATAGGTTAGGTCATATGGATTGCATACTTAATTTGGGTCATTATATAATTTTATAGGCTTTTTCTCGACTAGTCTTAGCCTATGTTCGACTAGTCCTAGTACTGGATAGACCAGTCCAAGAATTTCCTCGACCAATCCAAGGTTTGATACTAATTTTTAGGATTTTTTGTTAGGCCCTCGACCAGTCCTGGAGATGCTCGACCAGTCGAGTGAACAATGATTGACTAGTCGAGCAGGCTCGACTCAAAGTCCAGCAACCATTTTTGGTCCCACTCGACCAGTCAAGTGCAGGGCTTGACCAGTCGAGCAAGCCACTCAACCAGTCATGGAACGGTCTTATCTTATCGCGCCCGAAATTTTGAATTCTTGTTGGTCCTTCGACCAATCGAACCGACAACTGGGCCAGTCAAGTGAACAGTAATTTTGCCTATAAATTGAGGACGATTTTCAGAGTTTTTCATTCAATTCCAAGATAATCAAGACACCACTCTGAGAGATAAGTTTGTGATATTCTTAAGGTATATTGTGTTCGTTTAATATTCTTTTTAATTTAGCTTTTTGCATTTGATTTTGAATTCTCTATTCCAATCCTAATTGAAGAAGGGATTTAAGTTTTCCCCTTTCTTGAGATCAAAATCAAATCAAGCTAGCCCAAGGTGATTTAATCTAAAAATCATTTAGAACTTAGAACCCTTTCATAAGTGAGTGTGGACATTAAACATCTACACCGAATTGGTTCTACCGGGCTTCATCAAAGGAGAATATCCAGATAAGTATATTTACATTTTTGTAAATCTCTTTTTAATTTTTTTGAGGTTGTGCCAGAAAAATCTCTCTTTCTTTTTTGGTTTGTCGGAGGTGATCCAAAAAATCTCAGAGTGGGGGTTTTTGAATTGTGTAAGCCCACTAGAAAGACACAATTGTGAACGTTTTAGGTGAACTTTGAAAAACCTATTTTATAATGAAAGCCAATATCCACTGTGTGAGGATATTAGGAGTGGAGTAGTTGTGTGGCTATTTTTTTTTAACAGTTGGTGTACACACAAGTGAACCACTATAATTGTTGGAGTTGTGAATGGTTGAATGTGCCTAAGTGTGTGAATGTTGTAATTTATTTTTCCAGCATTTGTGTGAAATGATTGTAATTTACTATCAGTACATGTGGTGAATGTTATAATAGCAATAGAATTTTATTTCTGTTTTATTCTTTATTCCTCTGTATCGGTTTGAGATTTTGATACACAGACCGTTCTAAGAATTAGATTGTCCTACCATAAGCCATTGGTTTTTGGTGTAAGGTTGTCCTTAGAACAACATCTGTATCAACCTCTCAATACTTATGCATTTAAGGTTGCTATTCGTTTTTGCTATTTGAATTGTTAAGTGTTATCATTGTTGATTTATTTCTTATTCCGTATTAAAAAATTTAATTTGGCATAGTCCTATTCACCCCTCCCCCCTCCTCTAGGATTCTTAGCTCAGCCTTTTCAGATCTGTATTATGTGCAACTCATGCCATGAAAATTAATCTTTGATTGGTCAAGGGCACATGATATGTCTGGGGCCGGAGTCATTTTGATCCCTCCTAATGGGAATCGGTAGGAATTTGCATTCCAACTAGAGTTTGAATGTACTAACAATCATGTCGATATGAAGCTATGATAATTGGCCTAAAATTACTATTGGAACTACGAGTGAAAAAATACGACCTTTATTGGAGATTCGAAGTTGGTGATAAATCAAATGGCAGGACTATTTACGTGCATCAGCCCATCCATATTATAATATTATGCCTTAGCGGTCCAGTTACTCGACCAATTGAAAATGTCGAGTTGATGCATGTCACTAGGGAGCATAACGCGAATGCTAATAAAATTTCACAGGTAGTTGTCAGACTTGAAGTCTTAAGAGGATTGGCCAGTCGAACGATCGTCGTCCAAAGGAAATCCTTAGCCTTCGTATTTGAGAGTGAGAATGCGATGGAATTGTGCCAAATAGAAATAGAGGATGATGATTTGAGGGCTCCTCTCATGGGCTATTTGCATAGGCATTGATTGTCTCTTTAATCATCTCATCATTTGAATCCACAAAGTGAGCCAAGCATGCTTCTAGGGAATCGAAGAATTCAATTGAAATGAGCTTATCCTCCACAGTCATATCGATCAAGTTAATCCCATGGATGTCATCATTATCAACATCCCCTTGTTGTTTGTATATGTTAAACACATTCAACTCAAGCACCATATTCCCGAAAGAAAGTTTCATGACTCCATTCCTAAAATTGATTACAATGTTTGAACTAGCAAGGAATGGTCGGCCAAGGATAACAGGAATTTGAGTGCTTGCATTCATGATTGGTTGGGTGTCCAAGAAAATAAAATCTACTAGGAAGTAGAATTTATCATTTTGTACCAACACATCCTCCGCTACCCCTCTCGGTATTCTCACAAATTGATTAGCAAGTTGTAAACTTGTCTTGGTGGGTTTCAATTCACCAAGTCCTCACTTATCGTATATCGAGTAGGGTATGAGGTTGACACTCACTCCCAAATCTAAAAGTGTGTGTTCAATTTGAAAATATCAATGATGCAAGTGATGGTAGGGCTTCCTAAATCTTTTTATTTTAGAAGAGTGTTTTTCTTGATTATTGCACTCACTTGTTCTATCAAAGTGGCCTTCTTTTGTACGTTAAGATTTCGCTTCACCATATGAAGATCCCTTAGAATTTGGCATAAGATGGTATTTGTTTAATTGCATTCAACATAGGAATGTTGATATCGCATGTTTAAAAACCTCCTAAATATCTGGATTATTAACAAGATGCTTGAATTAGGGCAACCTTTGAGGAAATGGGCAACTAGTTTATAACCATGATCCGACCCATTCTCTCGTTGAACATCACTAATTTTATCATCTCTCTTAGACTTCTTAGGTTCTCCGCCTTATTGACTTTCCTTGGTACCTCTTCATCAATCACTTTTTCACTTGTAAGGGTGGTGATAGATTGTCTTGGTATTGATTCCCTAGTGGGGGTGGCTAACAGTGAAGTGTGAACTGACAGTGGGTGTGCTAACAAGCTAACAAAAAAAGGGTGGTGATAGATTCAATGTGCTCAACATGGGTGGTGGGAGAAATTGAGTCGATCACCTCATATTGTCCTTTTGGGTTCGATTAAGGTTGGGTTGGAAAAATCCATTTCTCTCTAATGTTGAGGCGAGACTCAATTATCTCAACGGAAGATCTAAGCTCATAGAAGGCTTACATAATGTTGTGATTGAATTGCATTTTCCTTTACATAAATGCTTGCAATGTGTCCTTAAGAGTCTTCTTCATTGGGGGCACATGAGGTGTACAAGTAGATGGCTCTTGGGGATTATTGTTAGCATTTGCAATTAGTCCATTCCTCCAACTAAAATTTTGATGGTTCTGTCAATCATGAATATATGTGTTTGAATTTGGGGCATTGAAAGGTAGTTGACAAGCATTCATGGCATCCACTTGAGCTTGCAACACCTCTTAAAAAGTTGAGATTGTAGGACAATCCTTAGTTATGTGCATTACTCTCACAAATTCTATAAGCAGTTTCAATGGTCTCATTGGTCTTGACCGCATCTACCATCTGTAATTCCATGGCCTCTACTTTCCTTGTGGGACCCGCAATATTCGCATTTACATCGTTTTCTTCTTTCAAGACATAAATTCCCCTTTTCTCTTGGGTGTAGGCTTCGTATTTCTAGATTTATTAGATTATCCCATGATTGGGCATCCTTAGCCAGTTTATCAAAGCAATCCCAAGCCTTTTTAGGATCTTTGCTAATGAACTTGTCATTGAACATCATCTATACAAATTGGCACATATTTAAACTTAATCTGTCGTAAAAAAAGCTAATCACCCGCCATGTTACATAGCCATAATATGGGCAGGTAAGTAAAAGCTCATTGAATCTCTCCCAACACTTATAAAAAACAAGAAAAAACACTTCATCCTCCTTTTGAGAGAAATTCATGATATTCCTCCTCAAACTATGGGTTTTGTGCACTGGGAAAAACATCTTCAAGAATTGTTGGGTCATCTCAACCCATGTCACTTTGCTTCTGGGCCTTAAGGAGTGATGCCATGATTTAGCCCACTCCTTCACGGGGTGTTTAGCGCATGGTATTGGAAGGGATTAAGTGGAATGAGATTATAAAAAAAAAAATAATTAAAAAAAAAACAAAAAAAATAAAACTAATGATTGTACTATTGCTCACAACCCCAAGTGTAGGGTCGCGATGTAGTAAGAATCTCAGTGAGACCGAGGTCGAATCCACAGGGACAAATCTTGTATGTATTCTGAAAGTAATTAGAACTAGAACTAGAAAAATATCTAAATCTAAATCTGGAATATAAGGAAGTAATTGTGAAAGGGATTTCAATAATCAAAAGGGAACTAGGGTGTTAGGGATGCACTTGTAGCTATCAGGATGCTACCTTGCTTGATCAAGAAACACAATTAGAATTAAAGTCATATCCTATCCAATTAGAAGATGAGGCAATTAAACTAAATCTAAACTTTTCATTGACCTAGCTATACATGAAGGAGTATTGTGAGGATTGAAATGGATTCCATCACCCTAACATGCCCAGGAGATGATGGTGAACAACAGGATTTACCAATCTCACAATCTCAAAACAGGAAAAGAAGATATTCAAAGCTATCATAGCATCTATTGTAATTTGAGTCACAACAAATCATAAAAAAATGAAAATATTCCTTAATATCAAACTAGAAATCACTAAGGTTTAACAAGAACAAGAATCAAAGCAAGAAAATTATCCCAACATACTACAAGCTTCACCTCTTAGCCCTAACTAAGAGGTTTAGCCAACCATAGACATTATTGGATCTAAAACTATTAAAGAAAGCATTAAAAATAGGAAAGGAAAGAAGAAAAACTCTTGGGAGGCTCTTCCACCCTTTTGTTCTGCTTCTCAACACCTAACTCCTCCCTAGAACTCGTAGGAAAACCCATATTTATATCCTTATCCATCTAAAATCGAAAAACCACCTCAAATTTACGCAATCCGTGTAACTTTGCATAACGCCTTCAATGTCATCGAACAGTGTTCGATGTCATCGAAGGTAACTTGAATCCAGAAGTCGCGCCTTTTCGCACTACGTAATGTCTTTTGCACAATATAATGCCTTTCGCACTGCGTAACTCTTCTTGTCATCGAACATACCTTCGATGTCATCGAACTGCCTTCGATGAATCGAGAATGTGTCCAGAGTGTTCCAGTGAGTTGCTCCAAAAATCTACAAAAAGTTCGATGTTATCGAACTGCCTTCAATGTCATCGAACAGGTCTTTGAGCAATCGAACAGGCTTCGAAGTCATCAAGAACTGCATCCAATTAGTCCAGCAACCAAACTTGATTTTCTATAATTCTTCAATGTCATCGAACAGTGGTTGATGTCTTCGAAGATTGGATTCGATGTCATTGAACAATAGTCGATGACATTGATAGTGAAATTTCTGCATTCTGAACTTTCGACGTCCTTCCTTCTCCACTTGATTTCCTTTGATCTTGGGGTCTTGAAATCTTCAATCTTTGTCTCCTAAGATCTATTCCTTGCCATGGTGATTCTTGAGTATCAAATTCGTGCCTTTAACATTCTTTCCAATCCAAGCTCTTAAAATCACCTCGTAATACAAACATGCATAAAATATACCCATTAAGTGTTATCATGTTTATAAAACCAAGATATACATAGGGGAAAATATGCAATATTTGACACTCAACACACCCCCCAACTAGCATTTTTCTAGTCCCGAGCAAAACATGCGTGACATAATCTTTAATTCTTAATGTTCAAACCTCTTTCAGAAAATAATCTTTTGTGTAACAAGTATGGATGAGTATAATTCAAAGAAGCAAGTGTGAAAATTTGAAAACCTAGAGTCGAATCACATGAGCAATCAATCAAATAGGTTCTTTATCAATTACTTAAGAGCATAAGTTCATATATCAAGTTTCTCAATATACTCAGTGAATTTCAACTTACTTTCCATAAACTATTATCGTTTCATAATGTTAGTCATGCTCATCACCTTAAAATTGATTGAATAATCAAGATTTGATTCCGAACTTATCTCTTTTTTCTTTTCTTTTTTTCTAGTTTTTTATTGTATATCGACGGTCACTTTTATTTTTTCATTCTTTTCCAGTCTTTTCATCATACATGACCTTTTTGTCGATCTCTGTTTTTAAAAATTAAAAAAAAAAAAAAAGAAAATTGGTTCTTTTCATCTTTTTAAGGTGAATAAAATTCTCCAAACTTAATTTTTAACATTTATCAATGATTCACATATTACAAATTAGAAATTCTAGCACAATTAACAGAAAATAAATTGAATATGTCTTGTGATTTAGGTTAACATGATATTCAAACTTTCTCTTAATCATTTTAAATGAAAGAACTTCAAGTGATAGTCTACTCAGTTAATCAAACTCCAACAATTCAAAATTCAATCTTTATCTTATCAACATACTCAAAGCATTCTTAAGTGTACAAACTTTTGTTTTCCAAACAGGTTTTACTTTGAAAAATCAAAAAATTTTAAAATTTTCTACTCAAAGTCTAAGAAAAAACTGATTAGTTTACCTAATCCACACCCCTCAACCTAATATCTACGTTGTCCTCAATGTAAAATATATAAGCATACAATGCACATGAGACAACAAAAAGAAAGGAGAAGTGATGGAAATGTAGTACCTAAAGAAGGAGAATTGAAGCTTTTCCAAAGTTCTCAACATGTGGATGGGTTAGCATGAAGACCAAACTTATTGAAAAACAAACTATCTTAATCCTAAATCCTATAAAAGCAATAAACCTAACTACACCTCCATCATACTAAGAAGTTAATCCTGGTAGGCAGGATCAATCAAAGGTATGGACATATCCTCTGGATCAAACTTCTCAACAAATGGCTTTAAACGATGTCTATTTACCTTGAAAACATTGTCATTTACTGGATTCTTTATCCCGACGGCCCCATGAGGATAGACATTAGTAACAATGAAAGGACCGGTACAATGAGATCAAAGCTTACCCTAAAAAAGATGTGACCAAGAATTATATGGAAGGACTTTTTGACTACGTGTGAATGATTTTCGAAGGATGTTTCAGTCATGAAATACCTTTATCCTATCCTTGTAAATTCTCGAGTTCTCGTACGCATCATTCCGGATTTCTTCAAGTTCATTTAATTGAAGTTTTCGCAGCAAGCCAGCGTTGTCTAAATTAAAGTTCAGATTTTTGATAGCCCAGTAGGCTCTATGTTCCAGCTCCACAGGCAAGTGGCAAGCTTTCCCATAGACTAGTCTAAAGGGAGACATTCCAATGGGGGTCTTAAAGGTTGTATGGTAAGCCCATAAAGCATCGGTCAAGCAGATTGACCAATCCTTACAGTCAGGGTAAACCATTTTTTTCAAAATTTATTTGATTTCCCTGTTGAAAATTTCAGCTTACCCGCTTGTCTGCCGGTGGTATGGAGTGCTCACCTTATGAGAGATGTCATATTTCTTCATTAACTTCTCAAATGGCTTATTACAAAGGTGTGAACCTCCATTACTAATGATAGCTCGTGGCATTCCGAACCGGGAAAGGATGTTTTCTTTTAAGAATCTAATGACCGTTCGATGATCATTATTCCAGCACGGGATCGCTTCAATCCACTTAGTGACATAGTCTATTGCTAATAAAATATAAATATTTCCAAAGAATTTGGGAATGTGAAAAGGCCGAGTTATATGTCCTAGAGGGGGGGTGAATAGGACTATGCCAAATTAAAATGCTAACAGCGGAATTTAAACAATTAAAGGAAAGATAGCACTTTAAACAAACCACAATACGGAAATGTAAAGTAACCTCAAAATTCTAGTATTGAGAGGTTGATACAAATGTTGTTCTAAGGACAATCTTACACCATAAAAACCAAAGGTTTATGGCAGGACAACCTTACTAGAACAGTTTGTGTATCAAAAACTCAAACTGAAGAGGAATAAAAAGGAAATAGTTAGAAAGGAAATCTAAACTATTACAACATTCCCCACAATACTTGAAATGTAAAAATTACAACATTCACATCTACAAATACATCCCACAAACTTGAATGATAAAAGATATAGAAAATAAACAAACATTCAAATCACACGACACAAAGAATTATAGTGGTTCGATTGTGTGTACACCAACTGTTAAACAATAGCCACACAACTACACCACTCCTAATATCCTACACAGTGGATATTAGCGTTCACTATGAAAATAGGTTTTTTCAGGTTCACCTAAAACCCTCACAATTGTGTCTTTCAAGGGGGCTTACACAATTCAAAAACCCCACACTCTGAGTTTTCTGGATCACCTCAAATAACTAAAAGAATGAGATTTTTTTGTCTTAATCTCAAAAGAAACCAAAACAGAGGAAATTACAATAATGTAAAATACCTGGATTTCTCCTTTGGTGCAGCCCGGAAGAACCAAATCGGAGTAGAAGTTCGAATAGAAGTTCAATGTCCAATACTCACTTATGAAATGGTTCTAGATTCTAAATTGATTTTAAATTAAATCCAGTTGGGCTAGCTCTATTTGATTTTGATTCCAAAAAGTGGGAATTCTTCAATCCCTCTTTCAAATCAGATTGGAATGCAGAATACAAAATCAAATATATAAAGCTAATAAAAGAAAATATTAAATATGCACAATATAGCTTAAAAAGAATACAAACTTATCACTCAGAGTGATGACTTGATTATCCTTTAATTGAATTGAAATACTTTGAAATTCGTGCTCTATTTATAGATGAAGAAATCGCATCCATGACTGGTCGTGAGGACACTATGACTGGTCATAGGACCAACAACATTTTGAAATTTTGAGCGCAATTGGATAAAACCGTTTCACGACTGGTCGTAGGCCTTGCACGACCAGTCGTGTGGTCTCCACGACTGGTCATGACATGTCCACAACTGGTCGTGAGAAGGCTAAATCAGTTGCTGGACTTTGAGTCGTGGCTGCAGGACTGGTCGTGAACAAGTCGTGCACTGTTCACATGACTGGTTGAGCAGTCTCCAGGACTGGTCGTAGCTTAAATAAAAATTCTAAAAATTTACAACAACTTAGGACTGATCGTGAAATTTTTTGGACTGGTCGAGCAAGTGCTAGGACTAGTCGAACAGAGTCCAGGACTAGTCGAAGAACAGACCAAACACTTATAAAGTAATTCAATTTGAATTATGTATTCAAAATGACCTACCCTAAGGTCAATCTAAGGTCTTCCATACCTTGGACATGATGTATAAACATTGAACCTTCTTTTCTTCAAATGATAGACGGTCTTTGAAGTTCATGAAGCTTGAGATCTCGACACATAATGGAGCTTAAACTTGAGATCTTTTGAAGCTTGAATTTGTAGCACTTGAGTTGTACTTCACCTTGAGTCTTGAGTATGAACAGTTGACTTGTCTTTCAATGTCGCTTTAAAACTTTGAACTTTGAAGCTTAAAGGAGTGAACAATGTACATGATCTTGCATTTCTTGAAGTAGATCTTTGTTCTTGACCTGAAGCAATGTCCTTGTACATGTGTTGCATTGCCATGAACATATATATCAATGTGCTACACAAGAGACTGACTGTGGTTTTGGCACAACAAAATTTGATAATCAAAGGAGCAAATAACCATAGCACTTATAATCTCCCCCTTTGTCAAATTTGTGACATAACACACTCCATTAAAAATAAGAGAAGCATTTCATGCCAATAAAGAATCATGCACCAGTTATAATAAGCAGAACACACTATTGTGAAATAGTCAAAAACATTACGTACTCCCCCTGAATAGCACAATCCATATCCATAAACAAGCAAAAACATTACTTACTCCCCCTTTTTGTCACAATTAGACAAACGAAGAAATTAAGATACGGAAGAGGAAAGGTAACAAGAGAGGAATAAGGGAGCAAACTAGACAAGATATGAAAGATAAAAGCAAATAGTGTGCAAAAATCATCATAAACCAAGTTCATATAAGTAACCAACATAAACCAAGTTCATCCAAATCAGTCTCAAAAACTGAAAGAAAGCAAAGTATCATAAGAGTTATTACAGACCATATGAGAAAACACTTAATCAGACCTAGAAGAGGGAGCAGGAATAGATGGATCAAGTTGGTGTAAACCCTTGTTCATGCTCCTCATATATTTGCACATATAAGCAAATTGAGAATCTTGGGCTACACGTATCTAAGCCACCTGTTCCTAAAGAGAATGCAACCTCTCAGCAAAATCAGAAGGTTGATGATTAGGGTCTACCTCATAATCTGATTCAATCTCATTAAAAATATCATCCATGTTTATATCATCTGGAGGTAAATCGCCACCTTCTTCTTCATTCATTGCTTCATCTCCACCACCACCCACATTCACTTGGCCGGAACCAATCCCAATTTCATTTTGTTTATATTTGAGTTGTTGAAAATAAGGTGACGAATAGGAGCCTCTCCAATAGGCATAGCAACTAACATATGAGTGGCTAATTGTTGAGGCACAAAAATATTCCATTGCAGTGGTTAGAGAGTTCCATGGTGCGGATCTTTTCCAGGGTTGTGCACTCAGTATTTTGGTAAAAATCAGCTCTAGGGGTATTTTGGTAAAAATAAGCTCTGGGGGTATTTTGGTAAAAAAATAGCTCCAGGGGTATTTTGGGTATCTTGGTAAAAATCAGCTCCAGGGGTATTTTGGTAAAAATCATCTCCGGGGATATTTTGGTAAAAATCAGCTCCGAAGCTATTTTGGTAAAAATCAGCTATGGGGTATTTTGGTAAAAATCAGCTCTAGGGGTATTTTGGGTATTTTGGTAAAAATCAGCTCATAGGGCATTTTGGTAAAAATCAGCTCCAGGGTATTTTGGGTATTTTGGTAAAAATCAGCTCCGGAGGTATTTTGGTAAAAATCAATCTCCAAGGGTAGTTTAGGTATTTCAGTAAAAGGCAGTAAAGAGGGTATTTTGGTAAAAAGGGTGTGCAGGTGTCATTTTAATGAAAAGGTTTTGTACACCACCATTTAAACGAGAGCTTGGTCGACACCGTTGTTTAAGAAAGGGAGATGTATATTATGTGAAGGGAAAAGTGGTGGTGATCACCACTATATAAGAGAGTGGACCTATAAATACCCCTCCCCATGCTTCATTTGGGAGGTTGATCAGTTGGTGGGCCAGAAAGGAAGAGAGAAGAGGTAGACAAGAGGGAGAGAAGTAGGGAGAAGAAAGAGGGAGCTAAAGGGTTGTGCGCTGGAGGCATATTGCGGCGCACAATGGGATATCCGCACAAAGAGTTTTCGCACAACACTCTCTAAAGAGAGGTTCCGCACAACCACTCTAAAGGATGGCCGCACAATCTTCTAAGGAGTTTGTCCGCACAACACTATCCAAAGAGAGGTTCCACACAACCCTTTGAAGGCTTTTGAATAGCCCATATTTGTTGGGTGATATTTGTTTACTGCAGCTACTTATGATGGTATTTCGGAAGATCTGATCCCTTCATTAGCATGAGAAGATCATATTAGGCCATTGGCTAAAACATGCGGCAGATCTGAGCTCCGAGTGGGTCATAACACACGTGATAAGTGGGCATACCTCACTGGTTAAAAGGTATTGAAGTCACTGTATTGAAATTACGTAAAAGTTACATAACTTGTTGTTATATTGAGTGGGGTCTACTGTGATGTTTGGTAAGCAATCCACTCCGTTCACTGTCTTTTTCCCACTATGTTATGACATGGGGTAGAAGATGCGGAAGTTTCGTCAATTAGGTGGGCCGCACGATCTAAATAAGTGGAAATTGACACTCACCGTTAAGTGAAATCACGTTGACTTACTATGATATTGAGTGGGGTCCACTGTGATGTTTGGTAAGCAATTCACTCCGTTCACCGTCTTTTTCCTGTTATGTTATGACATGGGGTAGAAGATGAGGAAGTTTCATCAATCAAGTGGGCCGCACAATCTAAATAGGTGGAAATTGACACTTATCATTAAATCTATTTGTTGAATAGTAGCATGCATGGTTCTAGCCTTATTTACAGATTTGTCATCAATTCCTCAATCACCTTCCAGCGTCAGTTATGTTAGCATATATCGTCCAAACGCCTTGAAATTTAGCGGATATCATCATTTTTTAAGATCTTTCCATCGGTTCAGTTTGGGTCCCGATCTCCAAAGGATGTCCAAGATGCTTGCTCAATGGTTATTGTCTAATCTTGCTCATCGGGTCACTTATACACTGATCTAAGGGTTGAATTTTGACGTGTACGGCTAATTTGTAGTCCTAAGGCCATATATAAAGTTTCGAACGAACAGAACGAGGGAGGGAACCCCGTGATCTTGCATTCTTAACAATTTTAAAGGCCCATTTAACGCGAGTAGCCTAATTTTCTCAGATCTTGGCCATGTAAATTCATCGATCTCGGTCCACTAGTTGTCTCTGCGCAACATTTCAAGGGACCGCTCCACATTTCAAGGAAGATTCAAAGAGGAATGACCGGAAGGGTGATCAGAACTGATCTCAACTGTCAGATCAAGGAAGAATGAATGGAAGGATGATCGGAACTAATCTCAACGGTCAGATCAAGGGCTTCAAGCCCGCACAACCCGTCTCCCCTGGAGATGTGATCAAAAAGTGTCGAAATGTTGTTGAAATCGCCATCGGTCTGTCTTATCTTTCATTCATTATGTTGCATCGATTGTACTCTGTTTTCAGAATCAAGGGAATCCGAGGATGTAAATGAACTCAGAATAAATGTGATCAATGTTCTCTTATCGAATTCTTTGTTATCATTGAATAAATCCCCAAATCGAATGCATTTTGTTTCCTTGTCAAAACAAAATGGTGACTCTGCTGGGGACTCTTTTCAATGATAACTTAAAAAATATTCAGAGAACATTTATTACTTTTTGGCATTGTATAGACGCCAAAATGGCGACTCTCAGTGGGAACATCCTCCCCTTCATCTCTATAAAACAAAGTACGATTTTGTTTAAATAAAAGTAATTAACACTCTGTTCTAAATGACTGTATACCGCCACGATCTTGCTCTCAACTAATATGGTTATCTTCTTCACATCCAATGGATTTCCACCAGAAAGTATCAGAGAAGATCAAATCAGTTACGATCAAGGACAGACGATAACAAGTAATATTCGGAATAGTTTCTGCTTCACTGGTAGCGCAACAAGACGAAAAATATCATCCCACCAAGTATGGTTAACGGATCAATCATACGCAATGTTACGAGTCGCAATTTTATCACACTCATTCAGTTCATCATCAGAATTGCTGTTTTCACTTTCTCCATCGAAGGATTACCGTGAACAACATCTCTCCCTTAAGGAAAGCCTTCAGATGAGAAGTTAGTGCGACTGAATTAGTCGTTACTCACCAATGAGAAGACGAATCAATTAACAAATTCATCAGTCAATAGAGAACTCTGGGGGCATCGTCATGACTTGCCAAAGTAGAAGAGCAAGTTAAATTTGTAATTTGAAAAGAGTCAAAGTGAAGCTGCTCAACTCACATATGAATTAGCTATTTAAAAGTCTTAAGAGAGTAACAGCAAATGCTACCGAAGAAAGAAAGCAAAACGAAGGATCGTCAAGGGTAAAGAGTTGAAATTCCGATAAAGAGAACATCGGTGATTTTACAAATAAGAAAGTAAAGAAAGGGTTCGGACAATTCAAAGACTACAGGAAATATACATTTTGAAGAAGACGACATACTCTTTATGATTGCTAGTTGCGGAGAAAGTCGAATTGTCACGGCTAAAGTATTAAAGGAAATAAAGCAAAGAAGAAAAAAAGAACATGCAAGAAGAAACCAAGACGAGTATATTCATCATGGGGGAAAATTTTCATCTATATACCTGCAGTTCAGCAAAATATATCATCCCTGCATACTCAGAAGATTCATTGCGTTTTGACTCAGAAGATTCACGGCATAATTTTCAGGGGGCAGACAAAGACCTACAAAATTCGTTATCCTTGAAGATAATTACAGTTTTGATTTCGAAGATTATTAGCATAATACATCCAAATCAAAAGGGGGCAAGATAAGCAGAACATCAAGACAACCAAAGTCTTAGGAATCCAAAGTCTCAGGAATGCCAAGTTCTGGAATGTTGATGTTATACATGAAGAAAAGGCAGAGCATATCAAGTTAAAGTATATTATTATTGTCAAGCACCGAAATTAGTTGCTAGAATAGATTAGCAAAACTACCATTGCCATCGCCAAATCGCTGACGTGAAAATTATTCTATTATCGAAGATTATCAGAATTGATATTATTACTAAGATGAAGCTCCAATTAGACCAAATTTTATAATATCATCAACAACAACGGGGCGATATATCAAACATCGATCTGTCATATTTAATTATTGATCTATTATCTTCAGCAAAGCCTGTACGATCAACTATCACGTCAGCGACAGCAGTTTATCATTTAAGGAAGTCTAGCTAAGCCCTATACGGCTAACTACGCATAAGACCTATATTATTCGGGATAGCAGTGTGGAGCCAGCGGCCCTAAAAAGCCCATATAGGCCACATCACATGCATACCCATGCATGCAGCTAACGGAGCCAGACTAAAAGCCCTAAAAGGCCAAAAGTCCTCAACGGCCAGTCACGGGTAAGACCAATGCCGTCTGTGAGCTCTCCGACAACGTCATGGATGAGGATGAAAATACCCTCCTAGGAATGGGTTCGAACTCACAGACGAAGAAAACCCAGATCCCTGGTTTGATTTCGATATTAACTCATGAGGAAGGGCTTAAACCTACTCATTGATAGACTGGCGACCTTGGATTTGGTACCTAAGATAGTCTGGTAAAGCCCCACAAACTCTAGAAAGTTATTATGGCCATCCCTGTGCGTAAATCCCATTCATGGCTGTGATTGCTCCAACTACTCAAGAGCTTAAACTGTGTGTTGCTCCACTGATCAAAGAGCTTAAACTATGTAAAGTGTCCAGTCAAGTCAAGTCTAGTCTAGTAAAGTCAAGTTCAGTCAAGTCATGTCCAATCAAAGTATGGTTAGTCAAAAGTACATTAGCTCCATTGTTCAAAAGCATAAACTAAGTGTAGCATTCAAAATGTTGCAGATACATATTTCACTTTAGATATGCTCAAATATACAATTGCCTGATGGAAATTTTAAATATTGAGTAAATAACATGCAAAAATGCTTTTCTCTTGAATCAGGTTCAAATTACAGCAAATGCCTTCAAAAATATTGGCAATTATCTACTCAAAAGTTCAAGTCTTCCAGATCAACTACTAGCCTTCAATTGCAATATACGTATTCTTTCGACAAGAATCGAGATCCTTTAAAAGGAGTAGCAAAAATTATCCATCCTTCATGGGTATCAGTAGGCTTCACTTCGGAAATATTATCTTCTGAAGAAATCTTTATGTAAAGTTGACCTGGAAATGGGGCAGGATTTATGTCTTCAAAGTAATCTATGCCTTGGTCTTTCTGATAATCTCTTATGCACGGTGGAGAAATTCACATGCCAAGAGTTATGAGTAATGATATCGCAAGACTCCAAGTACCAGATCTGATGGAGACAAACAACAAACGGAATCATCATCAGTAACTTCTATGTCCTTTGGAAAGTTATTAAATGGAAATTGAAAGAAGTCTTATTTATTTTTCAAAATCAGCAAAAATCTAAAGAAAAGTCTATATGAAGAAAAACCAAGGAGCACAAACCAGAAAAGACTCAACAAAAGACTCAGCGGATGAATCTTTAGAGCTGAAGATGAAATCTCCAAGAGCGCGATATAAAGAATACAAAGAATGCGAAGCACGATGACAAAGCGCAAAGATGAAATGATTAAATCATTATCATATTGTGAATATGACAATCAGCTTAAAAAGAGAGAAGAAGCTTTCAATATATTTCAAAATTATCAATACTTCATGAAGCTAAATTGGAAATTTATAATGTCTTAAGATACTAATTCCGATTAATTTGGCAGGAAAGATTATCATTCGAAAGCTTGGATTATGCAGATCATGGATGAAGGAGACGATCGAAAGGATTGTTGCAGCAAGAGCAACATTAAAAAATAACTCCCTAGACACGAAATTCAAAGAAAGAATTGCAAGAGTTGATCAAAGAAACTGTTGCAGCAGTAGCGGTGATGAAAGATAGTTATCTGACCAAGATACTCAGAGACGAAGTCATCACAGCCGTTACAGTGGCAAGTTTCGATGAAAAGAGAATTTCCAGAGACGAAGTCGTCACAATCGTTACAGTGGCAAGTTTCGATGAAAAGAGAATTTTCAAAGACGAAGTCATCACAGCCATTAAAGTGGCAAGTTTCGATGAAAAGAGAATTTTATCCTCACTAGTGAAGCATCCGCTCGATGCTGCTGGCAGGGGGCATCCAAGTCTTCTGTTCGAGCGCGATCATCCAAGTCTTCCGTTCGAGCACGATCATTCAAGTCTTTCATTCGAACGTGATCATTCAAGTCTTTCGTTCGAGCGTGATCGTTCAAGTCTTCCATTCAAGCGTGATCGTTCAAATCTTTCGTTCAAACGTGAGCATTCAAATCTTCCGTTCAAGCATGAGCATCCAAGTCTTCCATTCAAACGTGAGCATCCAAGTCTTCTGTTCAAACGTGAGCATCCAAGTCTTCCGTTCAAACGTGAGCATTTAAATCTTCCGTTCAAACGCGATCATTCAAATCTTCCGTTCAAGCGCGATCATCCAGGCTTCCATGCAAGTATGATCATCCAATCATCCTTCAATTGCAGTTCATTCAGTTCTTTGGTCGGAAGAAGATCGATCCTCCATTTGATTTCATGAATCAATCAAAGAAGGATCGAGGGGACATCTATTGAGGTACAAAAATATTCCATTGCAGTGGTCAGAGAATTCCATGGTGTGGATCTTTTCTAGGGTTGTGCACTACGTATTTTCATAAAAATCAACTCCGGGGGTATTTTGGTAAAAATCAGCTCTGAGGGTATTTTGGTAAAATTAGCTCCAAGGGTATTTTGGGTACTTTGGTAAAAATCAGCTCCGGGGATATTTTGCTAATATTTCTAAAATTGTATGATTCATGATCTTGCCAATATTTCCGACATTGTATGATTATAGCGTTGTATGGAATACTTGGCACCTATCTTATGCACACACTTACACCACCCTCGAAGCTTTCTAAAAGCTTATGCACGATAGATGAGTGTAGGTGCACGTCAGGTTGCAGCAGCATTGAGCTTGGAGCATGCAGCAATCTTCTTAAGCTTTGATTTTCGATATATGTATTTCCCTTTCAGCACTGTATTTAAATGTTTATATTAGTGGATATGTAATGATGATTTTGCCTTTGTGATTTGGGTATACTTGTGGTTATGCTTCTTACAAGTAAAATGTACATTAAAAAATCCTCCTTGTAGGATCCCAAGATCGAAATCTGGCGTATGGACGCCGGTAGCCGAGAATGGGGTACTACATAGGCTGTCGGCACCAGATTCAACGATCGGAAATTTTGTGAGCCCGATTTTCGAGTTTGGGGCGTGACACTAGGGTACCTCCCTTTTTAATATTGACTCAAATTGAACATTAGACATCGGACAACTGCAGCGGTCATATTCCTGTGTTCTAGATCCATCTAAATTCATCACTCCTAGATAAACACATACGATAGGCAAGTTGCAAGAAGTGGTGCTCGTGGTCACTACAGGGAGGCTCGTCACCCCAGCGTAAGCCGACAGCCCGAACACGGTGTCCCATACAACCATGCCTGGTTCACGAGTCTTGAGGATCGTGGTACCATGGTTGAAGGTGGATCTTTACATTGGTGAGGGGTACCTTAGATTCAAACAGTCGCATCCATACCTGGTAAACGCACAATAGGTCAACCGGTTCGTTAGGCAAGTTCGATTGGTAAGGGCGCACGAAAACTTAATCAACATGGACATGACTATTTGAATCTATGTCACTATCGGCCACATGGACACGACTGTTTGAATCCATGTCGATTAAGTCAGCGTGCGCCCGTACCAACCCTAAGCACACCTCATGGCCTAGCCACTGTCGGCAGTCGTCGTACGACCCGTATCTTTTGGGTTTACCCAAGGTGGCCAGGTTAATTCGGTCACCCAAACATGGGCTTTTACCGATTGCCTGGACTACGATTGTAGCCCCATTCCTGTCCAAATGTTGCTAATACCCACGTATAACATATATATATCAGCATTTGATAAGCAATCTAGTGAATTTCTCATTTGGGCATTTCCTCAAACACATAGACCATGTTAACTACAACTTGCATTTTATTAATTGGTTACGTAGAGAAAAATATACATATGCATAAGGCCATATAGAATCCTACCTTAATAATCATAGCAAGTACAAATCATCAACTATTTCTCATTTAGACAATTTATCAAACACATGAACTATGTTAGCTACCACTTACATGTTATCAATTCATTACACAGAGAAATACATGTGCATATGGCAACAATGAATCCTAGGTTAACAATCATGGCAAGCACTAATCATTTTCTCTTCCCCATTTAGACATTTCATCAAACACATAAGTTACGTCATTTACTTATTACAGTTCATAGGTGTATCACATATAGAAATAGACGTGTTTAAGACAATATGGTAACAATCATGGCAAACATATATCATTAGCTGTAATGAAAGCATTGACAAACTGTAACCTAAGCGTTTATAGTCCGCACCTTTCGGTAGTACGCTCGATTGGACTCGGTCCTAGGACTATGTTTTCAAGGAAAGAACGTCGGTCGACTACTCGAGTAAACGGGTTAGCTAGGTTGGAGAAAAACCATCCGAGAGACTTACATCACTATAGGGTTTAGTATTTCTTACCACAAGTCGTAGCTGAAAGAGTTTTGGTAGCAAAACTTGGCGGTGATTAAGCACGTGGATCCATGGGAGAAGATTTCCCACAGTTGCAATGATCTCCCAAACTTCCTCTTCTCTCTTTTCCCTTTTCTATTCCTTCTCTCCTTAAGGTTTAGCAAATTCGTATTTGGGAGAGATGGGGTGTGTTGGGAGCTATTTATAGCCCCAGACAAGGTGCAAATGGCCCCAGGGCCACTTTGTACTATGTTTATACCTTGTGGGTAGCCATTTCTGACGAACAGGGCTCTTAAGGAGGCCCACGGCTCATCTATGTCAGGGGGTACGCTCCCTAACAATGGATCCGCTCTAGGACACGATTTCGGTGCGATCGGATAAATCGATCGACCGTGGAGAGCCTATGTCAAATCAACGGTCATATGAGTCCAATCGGGGCCACGGTTATACGGACATGTGCAAGGTGTGAAGTTTGGTCACAAACCAACGGTCCGAAATCCTCAACTTTGCGTAAGAACGGACGACCCAATTCACTTAAGTTTCAGTTCATTTTCTTAGGATATTTGCATTTCTCACGCTCTTAACTCACTGTTCAATTTGGGTATTTCTGGACACTATCTGGGCTTGGTTCCCGTGATGGTTGTCAAGCCCAGCAGGATGGACATTGTCCTATAATTTCAAGGTCATCGGACCCCTGACGTGCGATCTAGGTCCCTTACGGAGTTTCTGTGTACTCCCGAGAACGACAGGCCCTTGGGATTTCTCCTAGATCTTCAGGTGGCATTGGGCTAGTGGTACTCCTGATTATAGGCCTTCCCACTTAACCCACCAAATGCTTAGCATTTAATTAACTCTCGCCTAAATTATACAACCGGGTGTGGTCCTTAGGTTGATCCACCTGAGGTCGTACTCGGGTCTTTGTATGGATTTTTTCGGGACGTTACAATAGAGGAATCAAGTTGTACTGGAACTGAGTTGCACGAGACCGTACAACTCATCATAGTTGCGCCGACCCGCACAACTCTCCAAACGGATGGTTGGATGGAGACTTGCAAAGTGGTGCGAAGTGGGGTCCATAGCATGGGATTCGAGGGCTCACACATGCAGAAGCCTATAAATACCCCCCTACCCCTTCATTTGAGGGATTCAGATTTTCAGAAGACCGGTACCTCTGACAGGTATCATGGAGAGAAGAGGGGAAGGAAATATAAGGGTGGCCTGCGCTACCCATTGAGTTGCCCGAACCCGCGCAACTCGGAGATAAGTTGCGCGGGTAATTCAATGAGCAGGCATTCTCTTTTTATGTTTGAAGAATCTCCTTCAGAGTCCTTTAAATCTCCTTTTGTATTCTTCATTCAAAGACAGATATGTGCATATATAAGGAGAAAGATCTGCACTACTCATCTCCCATGGAGACTTGAATGTTATTTAGCCAGAATGCTGCCAAAATTTATATTTGAATCCATTCAATGCTTACGTTTTCAATTATAATGACTTTATCTTGGAATCAAATGACAAAAAGGATGTAAACGAATTCAGAATATTAATAAAATGCAATGATGATTATTCTCTTCACTTTATCCCGGTGTCAATGTTAAGTGGGATAATTCCCCGAAGCAAACACATTTCATTTCTTGTCAAAACAAAAATGGTGACTCCACTAGCGACTCATTATCTTACTTGAGATGACCTAGAAGAAATCTAGAGAATTTCATCATAGTTTGGTGTCGTTTAGATGCCCAAATGGCGACTCTGAATGGAAACATCCTTCCTTTCAACTCTAAGATAAAGCGTATTTATAAATGAATATTAATTAGTATCATTTTGTCCTCTGACAGAACTACTCTACAGCAAACAACTTCAACTTTCAGCCAATGGCAATCGCTCCTAGCAAAATAATTTTCTACTTTACTCCCACTAGATTCATAGTGGAATACGCTCGGGATCATTCTCCGAGTTTGAAGAATTAGCTAATCCCAAGTACGTCAATGCTGACTAAAACTAGTGCTTTGTGAGCTATTGCTGGAGTGATATCTGAATCACCACTCTCATAAGATAAAGGAGACAAATGGATTATTGTTTCCAGTCGGAAGTCGAAGGCCCGAAATCGTGTAGCTGCTAAGTCGATTTCCTCACAAATGACCAGAGGCCTAATGACGAGAAGTGCGGCAAGAAAGAATCAAAAGCTCGCTCCTCCAGCACTTTATCCAAGCGAATCTCCTTGCTCTCTAACATCATGGGATTTTCCAACCTTGCCCATCACAAATGCCAGATGGACGAGAAGAGATAGGGTAAATCACTTGTAGAAGATTTACCGGCCTTTGGATCTCCGCAAGTGACGCCTCTAATATTCACGTTACAATCAGTTGAATCTTGTGAAAATACAAGGGAATTTAGTGGGACTCCCCTCTTGTTGAGTTATATCGCTCCAATGCACTCATATTCTGCTTTGATAATAGTTTCACCAAGGAGTGAAAAAGCCACTATATATATGACAGGAACGAATCAAGATCCTTTACCGAATGTTAATGAGCGTATGACTGAAATGGCACAAACTCAGAGGATTCTAATGGAAGAATGCTGGAATCTTCGAGAAGCTTTGGCAACTCTCACCCATAATGTACCTCAAGTTGTGGCCCCGCCAATGATGGCTACAGTAAATGGAAATGAACAGCGGCCTGACCTCCAAAAATAGGATCACATGACTCTGCGCCTGCCATGAGAGTTGTAACTCAAGAAGAAATGCGACAAGTAGTTACAGAAATAGTGAGAGTGCGTGAGCATACTGGAAGGTTTCGTTATAGAACGTCGTATCTGAGAGAAGTTAACGACATACCATTTTCGGCTAATTTCAAACATCCAGACTTTTAGAAATTCAATGGGGACGGGTCTTTGGAAGAACACTTAATGCACTTAATCACTACGATGGGTAATTTTTTCATAGTTTCACAATATTGCTTGCGACTGTTTGGTTCCTCATTAATAGGAAAAGCATTCCGATGGTATTCCGATTTGGCATCAGAGTCAATACGGACTTGGGAACAAATACAGGATGCTTTTATGTCGAACTTCTTCTCATCTAATCGTGATGTTAGGATTACGGAATTAGCTGTTGTCTAACAAAGAGAAAACGAACCAGTGGAGAAATTCATCGATAGGTGGAAAACTTCGGGAGCGTCGTGCAGACAATTGCCTGAAGAAAAAGAACAGGTGAAGATGTGCTTAAATTTTATGGAAATGAGAATCACGTTCGAACTCACAAGCGCTAACATAAGAACCTGTCGTGACTTGGCCACAAAGGCGCACACGCTAGAGTTAATGGCCAGGAAAATGCCAATCTTCCAAAATAGGATAGAAAGAAGGGTATCAAATAGATCAATGGTGAATGTGATTGATCACGAAAAGAAAAGAGATGGATTCTACAATAGGCAAGAGGGGAGAAAAAGAGAACATTTAGATCGCTACAGAGGTTGTGCAAATGATAAACGATCTCGATTATATGATTCTCGCAAAGAGTATTGTTTCGAGAAAGAAGATGTCTTGCTAATAATGGAGCAACTACTCACTGCTGGGACTATTAAGTTACCTCAACCAAAGTATCCAAAAGAATTTGAGATGACGAAAGAGAAGAACTATTTCTGTTATCATCATTTCCTGGGACATCCTACAGAAGCCTGCTTCACATTGAAAGACATATTACAGAAGATGATAAAGCAGGGCGAGATAGTAATAAAGAAGGATGAAAAGCGAGAGAGAAAAGTCACTAAAAACATGGTTTCTGCAAGGGATTCATCGAAGACATGTAAAGATAAAGGAAAGGCTATTATGACAAGAAAATCGCCATTCGCTACATCTCCTACAGCAAGTCCTGTCAGAAATATTCAATATTATCGTTCACAACTTCCCGAGCCATCCACTGGAAGAATTTGTCCAGATGTCTTAACCTTCATATTTTAAAGAAAAGACGAGTCCATCAAGGAATTCATCAACCGATGGAGAATTCTAGGGGTATCATGTTCACAATTGACGAAAGAAGAAGAACAAGTCAAGTTATATATAGAATGCATAAGGCCAGATATCGCGAAGGGTCTTGTTGGCCCGAATATACAGACTTTTCAAGATCTGATTAAGAAAGCTTGCAATTTAAAAAAGCTCAATGGGAAAGTATTCGACTTTTATATGAACCAGATGTTTCGAGATTCTGAAAAGACTACGGCTGTTATTGATAAGGAAGAAAGAAAAATGAAGAGTTATTGAGATGAACGAAGAAACTTTAACGAAAGAAATATGAGTAGTCCTACAGTGAGAAAAATAAAGAAACGATTCGGACAATCCGATAATTTTGGAAGGTATACATTTAAAGAAGATGATATACTTCATATGATGAACCAGCTATTGGCTGCGGAGAAAATCAAGCTGCCATGGCCAAAATGCCCAAAGGAGATGAAGATGACGAAGGACAATGATTATTGTTATTATCATCGTATTCTTGAGCGCCAAATTGAGAATTGCTTCATCTTGAAGAAATTTTACAGGAGATGATGGATAATGGCGAAATTGTCATAAGGAAAATGTATGATGTAAGAGAAAAAATAACAGTGCGCAATCCCGATTGAAGTCAGTCATGATTATCACGTTCTACTGCGGACGTAGCTCTTGATATCTTTCTGGTTAATAAAGTGAGAGTACAAGTATTCATAACAATGTCCGATTCGCCAGAATATATTACCTCTGGAGGTTGTCGCAATTTTTATTATGAAGATTATCAGCATAATACTTCTTAATCAAAAGGGGGGCAAGGCAAGTAAAAGGATGGAAGAGTTTTCTCTCAAAAGGCAATGCCATGTATTAGTCTTCTGCCTATATGAATGAATAAAAGATAGATTCTCAAACATATCAAGCGCGTATCAAGTGTATTAAATTTATCATTATCGCCGATCATCACCAGAATTAATACTATCGCCGATTATCACCGAGCGTCAATGATTATCGTCAAACTAATGTTATCGCCATTGCCATTGTTATTTGTTGTTGATTACTATTACAAAAGCCATTATCATTGAATCGATATTATTGCCAAGTTGATACATTATTTTAAACATAAAAATCATCAAAGATATTATTATCAACAATGGCAATATATCATTTATCAACCCATCATCCATAGCAGCGGTGATGGCGATTTATCATCTACGGCAGTGGAATGCTATGCAGAAAGACATACCACAATTGGTGGTATATTAAATATTATGTGAGTAGCAATGAGAAGGCAGTGGCCCTAAAAAACCCGCAAACGCTATCACATGTTTAGACCCATGCAGGTAGCAGTGTGCGCCTATACGGCCAACCATGCATGAGACCAATGTCATCTGTACAATTTCCAACAGCGTCGTGAGGGATGGTGACAGAAAATGCCCTCTCATGAATGGGTCCGACCTAGCAGATGAAGAAAAAGCGGGCTGCAGTGTGTGCTCTTTGGCTCGTCTATAAATAGGTCAACCATGCATAAGACCCCCCAGATTCCTGATTTGATTCCAGTAGAAACTCATGAGGACGGGTCTCTAAAAATAAACTACTCCCTCATTGATGGACTAGTGGCCTTGGATTTGGTACTCTAAGATAGCCTTGCGTGCCCCGTGAACTCTAAAGAGTTACTACGGCCAACCCAGTGTATAAAACCCACCGAGTTCACTATCCTAGTAGTTTCACTGGGCCCCTCTGATGGATCGCGATTTATGAATTCCCCGGTCATGATAAGTCCAGCGAACTCATAAGAGTTACAGAGACCATTCGTGTAAGACCCAACTTCAACTACTTATGAGTCTAAAAAACTATGCCCGCTCCACTACTCATGGGCTT